>JANHFL010006205.1:283850-331325 GCA_032468155.1 Oxyrhabdium leporinum
CTGGCAGTTTGGGAAATTATCCTGCAAGTTTTAATGCAGTTACATGACTGGAGGCTTCAGTTACACTTTGAATGTATTGTGGACCCATAGTGAGCTATATTTGAAGTCCTGAAATGTAGAGCTTCTACTTTTGCATATTTTAGTTAAATGGAAAATACAGTTTTAATTTATTTAGACAATTTATATGGCCATCCATTTGGCAAAGCAACTCTAGACAGTTTGCAAAATATTAAAAACAATGATCAATACATTTTTAAAACATATATTCTGGCTTGATACCACATCATTTCCAAAACACCCTGACTCAAAAAGTCTGGGTGAAAGCAAGTTTGTAATGTTTCCAAAAGACCAGCAGAATTTGGACCAATCAAATATTGGGGTGGAGGAAATAATTTCAGAGGACAGAGGCTACCACAGAAAAGGCTTGCTTCCTAGGTCAAACTGGATGCAATTGATGCAAAAAAGAAAAAAGAAAATCTGCAGCATGTAATCTAGAATAATGTGTAAAACAGGAAGATATAATCTGGGATATATGGTTCTGCAAAAAATTCCAATCTTGCATTATGTAGGTTTTATAGATGATAATTAGTACTTTGGGGTGCAACTAGAAGACAACAAGGAGCCAGTGCAGATTGTGAAGTGGTGATGTTACATAGCATACCCTGGTATTCCCATAACTACCTGCACTTCTGCATTGTGGAGAAATAGCAGCTTCCAAATGATTTTCAAGTGCAGCTCCACATAGAGTGCATTGCAGTGCCCTACCAAGAAATCACCAAGGAATGAATGAGAACAAACAGAGCCTCACAAACTAGGTACAATCTGAATACCAGCTAAAGTAGTAAAAATGCCCTCTTCATTAGCTGCCACTTACTTAACTCCAGGAAAATTTCCAAATTACACACTGATTCTGACAAAAGAGTACAACCCATTCCAGAGCCAATGCTGGAAAATCTCCATCCCAGGATCAGAGGGACCCAAAAGCATAACCACTTGGTCTTGCTGGAATTGAGTCAAAACTTAATCCTCCTCATTCACATCCTCATTGCTTTCAGACACTTATGGGGCACTTTGTCAGCATAACTTGGTCAATCCAGAGCAGAGAGGTACAATCAAGTATCATCAGCATGCTGACATTTTACCCCATACCAACAGATGACAAGTTTCATGTAGATTAAAAAGGGTGGGGAAACAGGCTTTATAGCTAGATTGTTCCCCTCCCACCAATATCAACTAAAACCATTCACAGAGAAAGGAAAATGAAAAATCCAGTCCAGTTCCAAGCTGGGAGAAAGGGTTCCCATTTTCAAATCCTGGAGTTGGTCCAGAAGGATACCATTGTAAAAAGCCCAGATGTGCCAACATGGTTTCTTTAATAAATTTTTACTTGGATAAATCTTTATCTGAGTGCTGAGTGAATTATTGGAACTTGGATGGAACGTTGACACCAGAACTACATGCTGTTGTTGGTTCTACTCATCAATAAACAGAGTCCTTCAATCAGCCTCCATTTTATTTCCAGCACCTTTTTCCCAGCTTGGAACTGGACCGGATTTTTCTTCCAATACCATGGTTGATGATATTGAAAGCTGCTGAAAGGTCAATGAGAATTGCCCACCATAGATCATTGGCAGAAATACAATTTGCAAATAACAGGAGGTGATCATTTATTGTATTCTGTTTTGGTCAAATCCCAAAACAGAATTGCAGTATGTTCAGTTCTGTATACCATGCTTTAAGATGAAACTGATAAATGTTTAGGAGATAATTACAAGGGTAGAATCTAAGTAACATGACTTAATTTAGACAGATTAGGGAAGAATTGGACAACTAATTCAAAGAGGTTCCTTTTAACCTACTTCTCTCCAGTCAGGAATACACAGAAGGAAATAGGATATAGGAAACCAAGATAAAGGCAAACTTGGACCGGCAATGGAACACAATTGAGATAATTGTCCAATAAACAAAATCAGGATTTTAATTATGCAACTTATTTTTCCCTACATCTGCCATCCAGTTTTCTTGGATTGCACTTTCTGACTTAGCAGTTAGCCACTTCCAGGAGGAATGTTGCCTCGTCCCATGAGAGAGAGAGAGAGGGAGAAAGACAAAATGAAACTACTCTGTTCACTAGTTAAAGACCACCTAACAGATGAATTTTTCTGCTTTCATATTTGATTGACAAATCAAATCTAAGTTTTAAGTTTTTTTGCATTTGAATCTCTTCGGATAGGATTTTCCCTCATCCACTATAACAACACACAATACAGTTCTGAACAATGGTGTTTTATTTCCCTTGAAATAACACACCTCAACAGAAACTACTATAGGCTTTATCCTGTTCTTCAGCCTGAAGCAAAGCTGAAGCTGTAACACTGAGATTCAAATTTGACATTTGATACATATATAGACACTTAAATAAGCTTTGGCCTCAATTTCAAAAGCAATTATTTTAGACCTAAAGGCATTAAGAATTATGGCCAGTATCTCCGAAATTGGCCTTAAGCACATTTATACGCCTTAATATAAATCAGAGTGTTTAATACTGTCTCTGGGCCATTTTACCTCATTTTCCTTTGTAATATATTCAGAATTTGCCAGTTTCTTTTCAACATGATGCAATCTGCATTTTTGCCTCTTTCTTAAAAGCCTCATCCATTGCAGGGATCCTCATCCTGGAACACAAGGAGTATCCTAATTAGAATTAGCCACTACCCCAATTATGTTTCCTGTAGATTCCAACAGGCTTGTTTTATAGGGACAGATTAAACGTCCTTAATTCTAATGTAGATTTAATTTAAAAAATTCCAATCCATAATTTCAAAATCAGTGTGGTCAGTGTGCACTTGCCAATATTTTGGTACATGCTTGATGTAAGTAGCACCATTTCCTGTGTTTCTCTACAGCAAGAATGACTCCACATCCTGAACTTGTCCTTTTCCCCTTTGTTGCCTTCTGAGTTTATGTACATTTGCCCAAATAACAGATTCTGTTTGAAGTCTCAGCAGCTTCTCCTGCATATGCCAGAGCCCTGAACCTGGCTTTTTCTGTCTCCCTAGAGTCCTTATGTAGACGTAGGTGCACGTCATCACCTGCTCTAATTTTATCCATGTCTGATGGGGGAAACTTAACTGAGCAGCAGGGAGGTAGCTATTTTAGTTTTTCTCTGTGGTTCTGGGTTATATAAAGCATCCAGCCGTGACCCATATCGCTCCAGAGCAGCCTTGTATTCTCTCTGGCTTAGATACAGCTAAAAGCATTATACATTTCCTCATTTTTTTTCTCACCAATGCTAACAGTATTTTTTGTGGATAGCACTGAAAAAAAATGTGTTAAGGCTTCAAGGCCCAGAGTACTGAAACTGTCTCTTTTTAAAAACACAAGCACATTTGGGTTCAGTCTACATAGTTTACTCTTTACTGACTAAATAAGCATTTATCATTATAGCTTCAAACAACTGAGCAATAAAGCAGACATGGAGTAAAAAAATTCAATTAAAATCTAATTAAATAGAGCACATTTTACAATGTAATTCTCAGTTAATTTACAACTGCTGTCAAAAGACTAAATTTCCCAAACAGAGCATTATCCAAAGATGTTATGTTTCAAGAATCTTCAAATATGAGCTATGTCACTATCTCAATGGATCAAAAACTTCAGAAATTAAAAGATATTTCAAAAGAAATTTTTGATACGCCACAATATATTCAATGGGGGAAAAATTAAGATTCTACCAGGCATTTTTGAAAGAGCCTCCAGATGATTCTGAAAACAGTTATATCTGCTCCTATACTACACAGCATTATCTTAAAATACTGTATGTTGCATGCCATACAATTGGTGCCCATAAATACCATCAAGTTTTGCCAATCCTCTCATCTTCCAAATACCAACAGCAAGAGTGATCCTTTTTCTTGCATTTGTGGCATTCATACAGTGAGAAGGAAAAGTCCACATGCCACACTTCCCATCCACTCCACTCATAAACCCTGGCCACTCCTGACCTGACAGTAAACCCACAAATAATATATAAAAACCCATTAAGTTTTTCTTCCTATAGTGATACTGGCTAACTACATGCCTGCATGCTTCTCAGACAAAGAATAGACTTTCTTATAAATGTTACTGTCCCTGACTTTTAACTTCTGGTCACCTTCAATAACTAAGCTGCCTTTTTGCTGTCAAATAAACTCTTCCAAGCCTTGCTTCTTTGAACCAGGCCCAAATCAAAAGAGAATTTCCTTTAACAATATACATCAGTACATTCTGTCCTCTATGTGCTGTATGTATTCTCCCACAATGAATACATTCAGAGCCTTTAGCAATACCGGTGTTAATTGCTTCAGTCATGGGGCCAGATTTATCTGGTTTGACTCTCTGCCTCTTTCCTTTCTCCTTGGGTGCTGAGATCATTAGGCAGATTGACACTTTCTGTTAGCTCACAGCTTCCTGGAGTGAAGGAATGGGTGATGTCATATTATTTTCACTCCCAGTCCTTGATGTCTTCAGGTGTGCCAGGACAGAATTGAACATGAAACACTGGAGAGCTGCTGCCAGTCAACAAAAACAACGCTGAACCTCATATATAACCTCATACTGAACCGCAAACTGATTTGATATAAGATAACTTACGAGCACATAGTACAATTTTCCTAAGCAATCATGTGGCATCTAATTTTTGAAAAAATTGGAATAGTCAAAAATACCCAGTAGCATGCATTAGAAATATGGCTTTGGGTAAATACAATTACAATCATAACCCGCACCACAGTTTCTCTCCTTTCCATTCATCCAAAAGTTCCTGCAAATGCCCAGGTTCCATTGGTCCAGTCAAGGCTGTTTGGAGTAACCTTGCCCCTTGGTTAGAAAATCGGTGCTATAACAATAGAATTGAATGAGCCATATGCTATACACATTTTGTATGTGTTGATGAGCTTTAGTTGTGCCATGTTACCTTGCCTGAGTACAGGGGATACTTGAATTTCATCCTTTGCAAACATAGCCTCACCCAACCTTATAATTCCAGTAAGTTCCTCGGCAGGTTTCATATTTCCTCATGAGATATTTAAGGATACATACAATAATTCAATACCATGTGATCATTTTTAAAAAGGCAGCTACTGGAATATCACCCTCTTTGTCTGATTGGACATTAAAGATTGGCATGAGGGCAATCTGTTTTTGTGAAAGATCTACTTGGGATTAATGCTTTAATTCACTCATTTATAATTTCTTTAGAAATGCCCAATAGCAGAATTTTTAAACAAAACAAAGCCTTTTATTTCTTCTTATTAACATTTCTAAAATCATATTTGGCTAACAACTGTCTCGGGGATGAGCAAATATTTATCTAAAATGCTGTTAGTCGTAATCCCCTTCCTGGTAAAAGCACCACCATCCTAAATGTATATTGCCTTTTCATTCTAGACTTGCTGAAATAAAAATTCGCTCTGTTCTGGAACCTGGCCAGAGGTTGCACTTCAAACAATCATTTTATACATTACATTTTTCCAGTCACTGGCACCGAATTTCATTAAGCTATTAATTAATTCTTCCTTTTAATAACATAATGTTTACAATTATCCTAACCACTACGGTAACACATTAATAGTTCCTTCCAGTTTTGCATCATCTGCTAATTTGACTCATCAAATGGATCTTTTTTGCCACTGTCAATGCATACTGAATGACACCAGCCCCAAATAGTTCTTCTTACATATTTATTTTCTCTTGCCCTACTAATATCAATCTGCTAAGAATTCTGTTTGTGATCAAGCAAAGAATGACAATTTTTGATTATCTTTTTCATATACTGTATCATAGTGTCCCACCATCATTTTATTTATTAACTGAAAATTAATGTGTGCGTGTGTAATTACACAATAGCACAATATTAGCCCTAGCTATGTCTTCATACGGAAGGTGTTCACTATTGGGGAATTCACAGTAGGCTCTCTCAGTTATGTCACATAAAGCACCAAATAAGACTTGAAGAAAAGTATTTCCTAAGAACCCAGAGGCATTGCCAGGCTAATAAAGAAAAAGATGTGTTGTAAAATACAGTTCACTATACTATTATTGAACTACAAATCTAGTTCACAGAAGCAAACAAACCATGTTATGACTTACTGCACTGTGCAACATTATCAAAATAAAAATCAGAAAAACAAGTAAACATGCTTATAAAATCTATATAACCTATTTAAAACTGGCTGCGGAGGAAGGAATGGTGGACTGCAGATATCTCCACAAAAATGGAGTCAATGGTTGCAACAAAGAGTTGGTGATTAGATGGTTCTTTGGAACTCAGAGAAGAAGAGGGCAGGAGATTGGCCACGGACCGTGACACCTTGCAAGGTCTCCCTCAAATGTGAGCACTGACAATCTGGCTTGCAACTGATGCTTCTTAAAAGATACTACATTTGCCAATCTCACTTTCTAGTCACTTTTGGAAATTGTTTATTAATTGCTTTTAAGCTATTAGAGACCTTCTAAACATGTTTGAAAATGCAGGTGAGTTTGCCTTCAGAAAATTTTAACCATAAACTTAAGAACATAAAGTTCTGAAATGAACGTCAAAAAGCTAAATATGAATTTGATCTTAGAAAGTTAAAAATGGACTAAGGGTCCAGATAAATTTGGAATATAGAAACATCTACCATAGAATGGAACCTGAAATTAGTAGCCATAACATCAATAATATCTGTCATGATATTTGCCACCATGGATAGACTATATTCAAAAGATGTTATTGAAGAAATAACAGAGGTGGAGCACATTTGAGCTGACAACTAGAGATATCACCAAAAATGGATATAGAAATGACTGGCCAAAAGAATGATTTGGAAAAGAATGTCATTGGATATTTTTTAAAAATGGTTGATGTTTTATAAATCAAAAGGAAAACACAAATGATTAATCAAGAAAGTGACCTAAATATTTTTTTCTTATTGGATTTATAAAAGAGACTTATTAACGATGTAAAGAATTCTATGTGGTGGGATAAAGAAATGAAGAGAAATAAAATTTTGTGGCAATATTTAAATGAAGATTGAGATTATAAGAAGAAGAAATATAAAGTTGGTTTATTTGATCAAGATTAAAACAAGATATGTTGCAACTTCTGATAAAGCCTTATGGATTTTCTGCTGACACCAGGACTAAAAAATGATTTTTATGGATTTACCTATAAGTATGAGATAGAGTATGGAATGAGTAGATAATTGTTTGTAATGTTAGAGGGGATGAAAAGTCACTAAATTTGTTTACACTTCTTGTGATGAAGATTTATATTTCTTGTAGTGAAGTCACTTCTTTACATATTTTTCTCTTTATAATAAAAGATATAATAGTTTTTCTCTTCTCTTATTGCTTTCTTTTTTTCTTTTTCCTTTTTTCTTGCACTTTTGCTCTTTCTATTCTACTCTATTTTTTAACCTTAATTTGTAATAGAATTTGCTATTAAGGGGTTGCAGGTAACAAAAAGAAGGAAAAAAATCAAAATTCTTAACAAAAATTATACATTCAAAATCTATAACTGTATGGAAGGAGAGGGTAAGAAAACAATATGGATTGCGGGGGGCGGAATAAAAACAAAAATATTTGAATATTTACAAAAGTAACAACCATATATGATTGTTCAAAACATATATGATATCTTTGATGACTTAGATTAAAAAGTCAAGAAATTAAAGCAGGGAAAAATGTCTATACAAGAATTGATTTCACCGCTCACCTCTGACCTTGATGAACTAGCAAATACTCAATTTTGTTTGGATTTTGCCAAATGTTGGGCAAGTTTAGAAACAAGACTGGCTATTACACAAGAAGGCACAATGATACCGTGCGTCATCCAAATCACTTCTCCTTCTCTGCTTCAGGACATTCTTAAATCACTAATGGACAAGATCAACATGTTATTAGCCTACACAATGTCAAACAACTCATATGCTGATAGACTGTTACCTCCTTGCCCTATGGGAAAGGGAAGTACCTATAGAAATAGGGAAAGTTTCAAAATGCACAAAGTTCCTCAAATAATTTGGAATGTTGTATGTAGCAAGTTTTACTTAAGGATAAACTGTAAATAATAATGCTGCCAAAAGATCTGCATGGATGTAATCATTACGAGTTGATCCTGAATTAAGGAGGCCTAATAATAAATATCCTTTTTTCTTTTTCTTTTTGCCTGTGTATCAACTCAGTTGGCTACTTTGTTTTCTTACTGTTCTAAAAGAAGTTAACTGAGTTGATATACAGGAAAGAAAAGAAAACATATCTTTTTAAAAGTAGCTTGGTCATCTTGAGATGAAGCCTTCAGTAGCATGGAAATACGTATCATCTCTTACTCAGAGGAAAGTCACTTGGAATCCTTCAGAAGTTTTGGATTGTAATTCCCAATATCACTGACCATTCTGGATAAAGACAATAGGATCCAATGTCCAAAGTTTTGGAGACATCAGATTGTTTCCCATCCATTCAGGATAAAACTCATGTACAAAATATATGTATTATCTGTTACTTGTAATGCAGGAACCTTACAATTTTTTCCAACCAATGAAATGGTCAAATCATTATATTATCCTGGAAAAAACATGTTTGTAGAATTCAAAAATGTATAAATTATAAAGAATGTTTAAATTAGAGCAAGGCTATTACTTCAGAGTCTATAAATTCATTCCTTTCTTAGCAATTCTGTTTATTCCCATTTATTTTATATTACTCAAATGAGAATGATAGAGAGTGAAAGAGTGTGTGGTACAGTAATTAGGAAAACTTTTGACTGATTTAGGAATCTTCTGTTTCAACAACGGCTTAATTTCTGTTTAAAAAGCTAATCTCCATTATTTCTCATTGACTAATTAATACCAGGAAAAAATATACTTTTGTGTTAAAACTGGATGCCTTTTTCATAAATAAGAGAATGCAGAGGAATTACATTTATCAAATTTCAGATATTAAAAATATAAAATTTTATATAAAGGCACTTTATAATTAAATGTTTTCTCAATAATTAAGTTTTCATGATATTTTCAAAATTTTGAGCACATCAAACAGTAAAATTTCATATTAATAGAATCAAGGTTTTATACAACAGTAGCCATTCCAATGTTGGGATTTTGCTCTGATTGATTGTGCGGACTAATATAATGCATTTCCAAAAGGAAATTTTCTATATCTTCCTAAGTATAAAAAAAAGCACAAAATTTCTCTAATATTTTGCTCATGTGTGAATGGACTTGCAGAGTGTATTACTGTAAATACTGGAATGATCCTTCAATATAACAGTCCTCTAATATAACAAATACAGATAACAATTGAGCCCAAAATTTCTGTTGGTGAGACATTTGTTAAGTGAGTTTTGCCCCATTTTACTACCTTTCTTGCCATGGTTGTTAAGTGAATCACTGCAGTTAAGCTAGTAACACGGTTGTTAAGTGAATCTGGCTTCCCCATTGACTTTGCTTGTTGAAGGTTGCAAAAGGTGATCACATGACCCTAGGACACTACAACTCATAAATGAGTCAATAGCCAAGCATCTAAATTTTGATCATGCAACCATGGGAATGCTGCAACAGCCACAAGTATGAAAAATAGTACCATTTTAATTTTGAATGGTCACTAAATGAACTGTTGTAAGATGAGGACTGCCTGTAGAGAGTTTGGGTAACCATTCACTGTGATTGCTAGTAAATGCTGGTGGTAGAGTGGAGCTTAAGAAAGTCACGGTGCTGGGCACAATCACATGTTTGACTTCATCCCTTTTTGTGTTGCACTGCTTGGAGACACATCTATCAATATTTTTGGACACTTTTAAATTGCAATTCACTAAATTCCCTTGGGAGACCTCATCAGAATTCAGGCTGTTTGAAACAAACAAACAAAATAAAGAAACACACATATCTGCAACTTCTGAAGTCTGAACTGATTTTTTTTGTCCTGGGATTCATCTGAATGTGATACACATGCCTATAGTAAAGTATGTAACATTACAATTTTCTTTATATTTACATAGATATATATAGATATAAAATCAATTAATTAAAACATTATTTTATATTATTACAATACTGATACTCATACTAATACTACACCACACCACACCACACACCACACACCACACCAAACACCACACCACACTATACTATATAGGTAGTCCTCAAGTTACGACCACAATTGCTAAGTAAAACATTTGTTAAGTGAGTTGGTCCCCCCATTTTATGACTTTTCTTGCCACATTTGTTAAGTGAATCACTGCAGTTGTTAAATTAGTAACACTGTTGTTAAGTGAATCTGGTTTCCCCCTTGACTTTGCTTGTCAGAAGGTCACAAAAGGTGATCACATGACCCCAGGACACTGCAACCATCATAAATGTGAATCAGTTGTCAACCATCTGAATGCAAATCACGTGACCATGGTGCAATGGTCATAAGTGTGAAAAATGGTCATAAGTCATTTTTTCAGTGCTGTTGTAACTTTGAATGATCACTAAGTAAACTGTTGTAAGTTGAGAACTACCTGTACTATACTATACTATATTATTACAGGTATATTATTTTCAACATTACTTCATAATGTCATTTGGGGAATTACCTGCACTTGGATGTTCCCTAACATGTCTAAAGAAACTTCCTTATATGTCTAGAAGATAGGAATAGTGATGTCAGCTCCAATTAAAATAACATGATTCAGCTCTACATATACAGAAATCCAATTTTTATTAATATTATTTGCCACATGTTTATTTACCCTTTTCATTATGTCATTCTGAAGCATATTGGGATCGGAAATGTATTGAGACTGAAATTATAGCTATTCCAAAGACAGAAATTTTTAAAAATGGTGTGTGGTTTCAGCAAGATAATAATAGAAGAAAGAGTAACCTCATGACTTTTAACACTGTGCTCCATAGCATACCAAATAGTCTACATACAATCTAGATGAGGAACGTTTTTATTGTTAATTCAGTTTACAGTGTTTGGCAAAAGCATATAGTTTCAGCTAACATAGGCAGAAAGAAAAATACATAGTTTTGCATATGCATATGCTGTAACTAAAAAAATTAATATTGTTTTTAATTCTGATTTTAAGATGTATAGGTTCTTTAAAATGCTATGCATTTCGCAGATGACTTTTTTAATGCCTAGCTGCTTTCTGGCAATAGTTTTCTGAATTAATCTTAATCTATGTGACAACTTTCCATATGTATATATACACAAACATACAGACATAGATTTCTGACACAAAAGTTCCGGCAGTTTTCTTAGCAAAATTTTTGGACATGGTTTCTCATTTCCTTATTCCTATGGCTGAGAGAGTGTGACTCACCCAAAGTCATTCAACTGCCTTCATGCTTCTGGTGGATTACAATTCATGAATTCCCAGTTTCTAGTCTGGTGCTTAAACCTCTATACAGGTAGTCCTCAACTTATTACTACAATTGAACCCAAAATCTCTGTTGCTAAGTGAGACAGTTGTTAAGTGATTTTGGCCCCAGTTTACGACCTTTCTTGCTACAGTTGTTGTGAATCATTGTATTTTAAAAGACTTGAGGCCACCTGGATCTGAGAATTTATATTTTTAGTTTGCTAACATGGATATGGAACCTGCAAAGTAGCTGTATTGCTAGAAAAATTCAGTATGTTCTCCCACAAATTTTTTTTTGTTGTTGTTGTTTTTCATGTTATTGATTTTGTAATTTTATTCTATTGTTTTGTATTTTTAACTGTATACATAGCTCAGAGTCATAGTGAGATAGGCAGGTATGTAAATTTACCAAGTACGTAAATAAATGTTACCATCTGGGTGTGACAGGCAACAGATGAACATTAGTGTTTTAATCTAAGGAGAGATGGCTTTTGACGACTTATTTAACCTAGTGGCAACTTTCTTTCAGGAAGCATTCAGCAACACTGCAATCTGTGTCTGTTCACCACATTCAATCTGTCTGGCCTTAAATGCCATTATATTCTGCCTCTTTAATATTTCTCAAAATATTTCATTCTTCTAGGAGAGAGGTAGGTGCTAACTTTCTAGGAGGCCATTAAGTATTCTTCGGTTTGAGTATTGCATTTGACATATGCTTAGAAACTGATATTCTATTCTTTTTCTCTAGGAAATGGTAATTATCTATTGACTTTAAAATAGCTCTAACAATAACTGAATCAGGAGTTTCCAAACTCAAAAATTTTCAATATACCCCAAGGCCAGGAAACCTATAATATTTGGAGAATGAATACATCTCTAGTTTGGTTACCGATTTTAAATAATGAAACAATTGTGGCTTTTCCTTCAAGAGTTCTAAAATTGCTCTATATCAGCTTGCATGTATCACAAAAAGGAAGTGTTGTGTAAAGAATCACAAGCAATGAATATTCAGCATTTTTAAAGCATAATTTGATGATGCTTGTCCTTGTTGACCTGCTTTTTGAATCATACTTGGTAATGGATCAACACATACAGGTCAATTTAAATGAAAGAAATATGAAATAAAATCTGTTAGGTGTTTTTTTTTTAAATCAATGCCAATATTTGTTTTCTCATACAAAGTGCATGCTTATGTAAACTCTTGATCACAGACTATTTTACACATTCCCCTATCTTGGTTAAAATTCTGCTTTTTTATTTTGGAAATCAAAAATAAAATAAAGCTCCCAATCTTTTGCTTTGCCTTAACAAAGAGCAAAACTTAGTTAATTCCTCTGAGGTGTTTATTTTAATACGTCAGACATGGATTTCCCTTTTCTGCCCACGCCTGTGGATTTCCTCTGGGGAAGGACTGGGGAAGATATATACTGTATATATATTAAAAAAAACAGGTCCGCCTCCTCCTGCAGAAGAGGTGTGCAGATATTCCAAAAATGGGAGCAGATACTATTCAAATGCTGGAAGAAAACGTCACAATTCCCATCATCTCCCTATTTCCAAGGGCTATTTCTGGGGCATCAATTTAAAACCCCAGCCAGAGAGCTCAGCAATCAAAGCCCAGTCTTTTTCCACTCTGTATGAAGCCTCTATACCCGGAACAACCCTCGGTGCCCTAAGCCTGCGCTAATTACAGCTCCACCCCAAAACAAAACAGTCTTTCTTTCTGTCATGGCAACCGAGCCCTACCTTCTTCGCTGCTTTGGCAACCGAACCCTACTTCCCGGCGCTGCTATGACAACCGGGGCCTCCTCCTTTCCCTTCCCTCCGCGATTGACGCCGCAGTCTGCGTTGCCAGTGATAGCTGAAGGGGAAGGGAGAAAGAATGGTGACGTTGCGAGATTCACTCCCGTGGATGCTACACGTTGACGTCAGTCTGTTCTTGAATGCCCGTCTCCAGAGCAACGGCCTGTTAAACAGCCAAGCCTCAGCAACAGAAACGGGATTGGCCGATCCAGATTAGAGGGAGGGGAGCATTTCTGCTGAAGTCTGAACAGGTAGAGCAACCTAGCCTTGAACCTGGATCAGTGATTCAGGCAGAAAAAGACAGAAATAGACGACGCTCAGATGGATGTCCTTTAAAGAGAATACCTATGGAGGAAGCCTCAAATAAAGCAGCGGTACATGTGTTTGTTCATAAATGCACATATACACCTATCTAATTCAGCAGACACTATTCCACAGTGGCCAAACAGGCCATTCAGGAAGTTAGCAAACATGGAGCAATGGTTAATAGATTGCTATTTCCTATAGCAATTGGTGTTTAAAATATGTTGCCTGTTCCTCTGGAACATTTTCAATATTTTCAATAGTGACTGGTAGCTCAGTTCTCCATTAATGTGTCCAGTTCTCTCTTAAAAACCATACAAACTTGGTAGAGTTAAGAGAAAATTGTTCAGCTGGGGATTGCCAGTTATTTGCAAGGGAATTCAAAATCAGTAAGTCAGATGGTTAGTGCTTGTCAACAGACACAGGGCAAAAATTAGCAAGTGCAAACTTGCTAATGGATAGCACCACAACTAAGGTAGTTAAAGGAGGAAAAACCCTATGCTTGAAAAGGGGTTAAGACACAGCCAAATAATATCAGCATTTATGTATTTTGGGGGTTTTTGTTGTTTTTTAAAACAGCCACTGGAGAGATTAAAATCAGAAGGAAATAAATATTGAGGACAACTGCTACATTTCTCTACCATTGCTACTTGATCATGGAAAATCTTTTCCCAATCTTATCTCCATATTGCTTTCTTTTTCTTGTGGAGTAAAGGTAGAGTTTAGTCCCATGTAAGCATTCTGGAAAGGTGGAGCCTTGGGTTGCTTTCCCAGGATTAGATGCCAGTTAGGGAGGTGAACTTGCACAGCAAGTTTGTCTTCTTTCCTTGCGTGCAAGACTTGGACTATTAGAACATATAATTGAGCTTATTTTTTAAATGTAATCTGTGAGAACAACCAATAAACAGGAAATAAATACTATAAGCATATAATTGGTGATTGGCATGGTATGTAATTGTATATTAGGAATAATCAGTGTAAATGTTGAGGCTTAAACAACCAAGAATAATCAAGTCTACTTACTTCTGAATTGACAAACTTCTTCTCATCTTGCTCACTTCTATTATACCATATTCTATAAGTGAAATTTCTACAAAGTAGGCCGAGTTAGTTAAATAGAAAGTTTAGGTGTGCTAATATTAAATATAAATCCAGCATTGGTTCTTGCAGTACTGTATACACTAAATCATATGATTGTGGGAAGTAGATCAGAATACAAAATACAGCTGATATTCATGTGACAGATAATAGTGTGCAGGCTTGAAAGGAATCTCCAGAATTCAAACAGTATTAACATTTGAGGGAATAATTCAAACTGACAAATGATATTTCTTTTATTACAGATATACTACTTATCCTTATAAATAACATTTTAAGCTTCCCAGTCTTCTAGAGTGGGTGGACATTCTAAATGTGATAAAATAAATACCAGTACCTACTTACCTATCTACATAGCAATAGCACTTAAACTAATATACTGCTCCATAGTGCCCTACAGCCCTCTCTAAGCAGTTTAGAGAGCTGCCAACTGAATGCTCAGCAACATGTAATGGAGGTAAGATACTTTATCCATAGTAATACTATCACAAAATAAGCACAACATGTATTTGTTTGGGACTGATCATGCTAACTATGAGAATACTCCTTCTCATTGATTTCTTGTGTGTTTCATAGTACTGAATTTTCCAATATATTGGACTTGACACTGAGGAAAACCTATCATTCCATTTTTGTATGGAATAACAAGACCAGGACTTTGACAGGAATATATATTTTATAATAATGATGGTTTATAGATATCCTGAATAAATTAATTCAGGAATCTACTGCATTGCATTAATCAAATGATATCTATGGGATCCATAAGGGACCTTTATCAATCTCCCAAAGGAAAATAGTCATTGCTAATCTAAGCTGTTAGCATCTTTCCCTTTGAAGTGGCAGATCTCTAAAGATAGACTGCTTCTGGTTTATAATGTTTAAGCATTTTGTAGTCCATTATTGTCTGTAACCTTATATAGAATGGAACCAGCATCTTGCGTTCCAATCTGTTTCTTTTTACTTTGAACAGAAATTGTCTTTATCTCTGCCTTTATGCTCATTCTTAAAATATTCCTATGTCCTATGTTTAGACATAGCTATTGTATTGTATTGGGCTAATAGTATACCAGATTAAAAACAGATGCATGCTTTCCCAAAATTTACTATGTACTTGACCTGAGTTATGTATAAACAATATCCAAGTACAAGTGAACAAGCTATGTATTTTAATAATGGAAGGTAAAGACTTTCTTGCTTTATTGGTATTTCAAAAATATTTACAAGGTATGGAGAATAAATCAGAATTAGTACAATTTCTGCAGGTCACTCAACTGGCTTTCCACTGAGATTTCAGAAACACCATGAGAAGTGAAACTATATCTGGGAATGAAAGGTTCAGACACTGAGCCAAGAAGAGTGTGAAAAGTTTCAACAGAAGAAATCTAATATCACTGCTAAAAAAAAGATTTCTAGAACACAAACATAAAAATTTAAAGTATGAACTGTCCAACTTCTTATGCACAAATATTCATAATTTTACTGTTCCTATCAGTGACACATACTTAAAAATTGATTTGCTGTTTCAGAAAGGTCTTTGCTTTTATAAACCAAAATGAAGTATCCAGAAAGTATGTTAGTAAATAACAGGAATTCCATACTTACAATGTTGCAACTATATCAAGGGGAGTTGGATAGATTCTTCAGTTACCAGAGAAGGATTTCTAAATAGTGGAACATGTGAGCTCATAATGAACAATGCTGACACTATAAAGTATATTGAATGCCTTTGGGATAATAGTGGTTTGGGAGTATTATTGAACTCTCTCTGTTTCATTTTCAATCTCTTTATAGTTCTCAGAAATTGAATACTTACCTAAATACTGCTTGTTTGGCTAAAGTGAATTTTTCATATTAGTCCTCATATTAGTGATGTAATGTGATCAACAGTATACTTATAGCATGAACCTAATCCAACTTTTTCTGTTTAAATTCTGTGGGGATTACATTTGTAGCTTTGAGTAACCCAATTTCACTGGTTCTTGATTTTTGTATTTTTTTTTGTATTTCATGTTTACTACTAGTAAACAGTTTATGAAAAGATAATGGAAATAGTAGAAACACATTTAGGGTACAGAAACACATTTAGGGTACAGAAATGAGAAAAATGTTCATAAATCAAGGATTACCTATACTATAATATGTAATCATAAAATAAAGCAATGCACAAACCAGTAAAAATCATGTCATAATTGGACTAGTATAGTGTGTATATTTTTTGTGATGGTCGTAACTTTGATATCACTTTTTCCAATGCTGTTGTAACTTTGAACTGCCATTAAACAAATGTTAGTATATCAAGGATTACAAGTATGTAAGCAGCTTCTAATGTAAAGGAATGCACAAATCAGTATAAGTCATTCTCTCATAATACTTTGTTAAATGTCCTGATAAATTTTAGAAGTATATGTTGGAATCTACTTACTATGGCAGTGATAGATATGCATCTTTACACAGAGCTTGTTTCAACAGAACTTTATGTGATAATTCTAGACTTTGCTGGCCACAGCTACAGGTTTGGCATAGAACTGCTGCCACCTGTAAACACACACTTCAGTTTTCCTTGCCTATCGTAATAAGGAAGTGTATTAACTGTAATTTGACTGCCCACATCCTCCTTTTCTATTGTGGATGAGTGACATGTGACTGACACTATGCAATTATGGATACAGGAGAGCCATATATTCCCAGTCTTTGCTAGAAAATATTTAGGCAAAGTTTAATTTTTATTAATTTCCCACTTGGTAGGAAGACATGCCAAATTATATTTATCTGATGAATCAAGAAAAGTCTTGGAAAATTCTTTATACATTATTTATTTCCTACATTAAGAACATACTGAAAAAGCAAAATGGTAGTGTAGGAACATGATAAAACTGAATTGTTCTAAAGGTTTTAATTCAGTTTTCAAATGTTTTTGTAGACCTTGAAAACTGTTCAGATTTACACTGCAAAAGGAAAGAGGTCCATGAAGGCAAAATAAATTAGTAACTAATTTAAAATTCTTGTTAAATTAATCCTATGACAACTGTTACAGTAATGGATTTATGGGATTCTGCGCAATTATCTTCATTGGATTCTCTTCTTTTGGAACACGAAGGATAAGCAAAAATCTCACATTTTCATGCCATATGACGGGCCTGCTGAGACCTGAAGTCTAGAAATTGCCCAATCCAGCTTTCCAAAACCGGTTTTACCAAATATGTATCCAGAAAGCTTCTAGCTAGGAATATATCTCAAAAAGGCCTGAAAATGTAATTCATCCATGAGATAAAATATAAATTTGGACATATCATTGTGAATAAAAATATTTCCTTTCATAGTCCAATTAAGAAAGAAACACTGGAAAAGTTAGTGCTTGCTGCTGCTTTATCTGTATTCATTGCTTTAAAGTAAAGTGGCTATCAAGGCAGAATAATATTTGAGTGTATTGTTTTCAAATCACCAGCTAACTTTTACTTTAATAGGCATCTTAATTTTAAATAACAAGCCTTCATATGTATTAGTCTACATTTTCAATTCTTTTCACAGTAGAGTATAAGATTACAATATTTTAATCAAATATTGATTTTATTGACAAAAGCAAAACAATTCATTTCCAAGCATTAGCTCTGAGTTTTGAGATCAAATAATTCAATCATGTCTGTTATTGAATAAGATAAGCCTGCTGTAAAGCCTACTTTCAGCGTAAGTATTTCGTTTTAAAATTCATAGTATTCTGTTGGGTACTGATCACATCTTAATGGGTTTTTTTTTAAATGCATAGGAGTGTTTTAAATAGCAATTTCAGGTAAATCGTGCTTCTCTACAATGTATTCCTATCAAGAATTATAAAAGCAGGTCTCTCAAGGGAAATAATTTAACGGGAGGTTTAGATTATAAACAAGAGAGAAAAGGCATGCCAGGTCACTGCACTAATCAAAGACAGCCAAAGGGGAGAACATCCACAAGTATTATTTATCCTTAACAATAACCTGTTAAATTATACATTGCTGTCCTCTTATGACAGTTGAAATTTGCTGCCTGAAGCTGGTAGCCAGTGTGTTATCTAAGAGGTATCTATAAAACTAAACGGTTTACTAGCCGCCTGGAGCTCTCGGAGAAATGAGAAGAATTTAATAAGCGCGTTTCTCTAAACGCTACCAGGCTTCCTTTTTCTTCGGATGAAAAGGCGGCTCGGGTGCCCAGCCGCTAATGTGTGTCTGCGAATAAACAAAATAACTAACTGCATAAAGCAGGAGTTACTCCATTTCTTTCGTGCAGAGTATGGAGTTAACCGCAGCCGCCTCAGGGTCTGATCTAATTTAAGTAATGTGGGAAGCGAGAAACTGGATCGCGCGGGCCCAGGTCTTCAAGCCCCGCCCAAGAGGAGAATCGCTCCACTCCAAGGCTTCTGTCACAGGCTGTGACGAGGAAACCTGGAAATAGCAGCTGGCCCAATTCCCTTCGCTTCCATGGCCCAAAATGCTTCGTTCAGCGGCGGCCACACGGTAACATCAGCTTCTGCATTTGGCCTATGAGCTCAGGCAGCAGGAATCGCAGCCGGCTGCGGCGGCGAGAAGCTCCTCCCTTGCCTAGAAACTGCTCGGGAGAGGGGCTCTCTCTCTGTTGCCTGTAAACACGCGACAGCCCCAGGCTCGCCCCGCCGCGGCCCTGAGGTCTCCTCCTTATTGGCTCCCGCGGCGGGCGAGAGCGAGCTGGCTCCAGTCCCGGCCTGTCTGTCAACTCTGCACGACGGTGGGTGGTTCTGGGCTTCCCCTGCAACAAGCAGTAGGGTCATAACAAACTGCAGCTCCGGGAAAAGAGAAAGCTCCGCGGCTTGTTACCGCAGCTCCGTGGCTATTTCCCAAATATTCTCGCGTCCGCTGGGGGCAGAATTGAACACATCTCAGCCTGGGTTGTCTTTCCCGACTTCTGGGATCTTCTGTTAACAATAAATCGCCAAAGTTGGCTGGCGTTTTGAAGAATTGAAGGAAGTTGATCAAGTCAGCTCTTTTAGAAAGCGCCTTTGTATGATATAATGTCTCGTGATTATACTGATCTTAAACGTGCAGGATGGTTGTCCATCCTCCCCTCCGCCCTTTCCCGTCAACATTAAGGAACATTAGGCTGTATTTTCCATACATACCATCCGTGTCTGCTGTTGCTTCTAATCCAGAACTTCATCCAGAAACAATTCGGTTGAGAAACGGAAATTATCCGCAATCACAATAAAAAGGTTCCTATGGTAACAAGCTGAACGATCAATATTATATAAATGTTTAAAACCCTAACCAGGAATGTATAGCAGCACAATACAGTAATAAAAATTAGCTTCCATTATAGGAAAAGATCATATATAGCAGAATTACTAACCCTATGTGAGAAAGTGTAGTGTGTAATTGAAACCCCACTACCCGAATAGAAACACAACTTCTAAATCGTTTGCTGATTAATCTGTTGACATTTTCAAATCTGTTTGCAATCAGGACTTCCTAGTGAGTGAATTCCACTACCTGCAAAGTAAAATCAACAGTATTGTCTCATTCTTAACTCTGTTTGGGGGCTAATTGAGAAAACAGGCTGAGAATTGAAGCTCACCCATTCAAGTATTTTGGTTTTGATCTTGTCTTATTTTTACTCTACAGTAAAATGAAACATGAAGATGAAACAATCTATAGGTGAGGAACTCTGGCCACAGAAAAAGTGCTATTCTTTGAGCTCTGAAATGGGGCAGCAAGCCAGTTGTTTCTGAAAGACTCATTTCCTCAACTGAAACCCTCTGGGGTATGTTGGGGCTTACAGAAGGCAACAGTTTGCCTAGACATTATCTCCATAAGTGAATCACTCTAAAGTACTACCTGAGCTGAACTGTATTTTATTTGCGGAGTATAGAGGTGAACTCACAGACAAATTTGAAACAGTTTCAAAATCAGCGAGCTATACATTAATTAATATTTTTCTGAATAAACTATTCACACGCTAAGTTTCTTTTCCTGCATTTTAGTGCATTATTATTACTACACAGTAAAATGCTGACACTGCTAAGCAAATGAAGTTTTGTAACTGCATAGAGTGGAGCCAATGATGTTCCTTTGCATGAACCCAAACAACCTCTGTAATATGTAAACTAATCTTTCATGAGAACTAATCCTCTTATTATGAAACAGGTGAACATGACATGCCTGTCGACATAAATCTACAATTGGCTGTAAAGACTGTGTATCTCCTCTTTGATAACCTTTTGCCCACTAGATAGAAAGACTTCTTACACTGATCTCATAACTGAGCTACATGCTGTTCTTCTATTATACTTTCTATATAGCATGTGGGTGAAAACATGTTTTTAAAAAACAATGCAAAAGATAGAGTGATTTAAAAAAAACCTATTGGCATATACATAGGCAAACTATTTTCTATAATACCAAGTGAAACTTTATCCTTAAGAATATTTAATATACAACATAGTTTCAAATTATGTTCCTTATTAAGAAGTAAGTAGATAAGAATTGTTCAACTTTAAGCATATATAGGATTGCAGTTTTTTTAAAAAAATTACTATAATGGTGATGTTAAAAATAAAGTAGCTGTAACCAATTTACAAATAACTTAATCCCTGAAAAAAATGAACTAATGTAAATTGTCTGAGGTACATATTCTTACTGAATTTTGGTTTAGTGGTATAATGAGTGTTGTTGATCCTAGAAAGTATTGATTGTAAACATATTTTTAAATTTATCTAAATAACTATGGATTTGAAAATATTGCTAGTATCAATATTTGTACTTGTATGTGCTCAGCACAATACAAGATTCTCCACGACAATAATCTGTGAGTTAAGATTGAGAGTGTGTGACCAGCCCAAGATTCCTCAGTTATATATTTTTATTGAACCCTTGCAAGTTTAGCCCCAGACTAGAGATAATTTTGAGTATGTAGGATAGAACAAAAGCATGTGAAGGACTATATGTTGATGTCTGAAGTTATAAATGGAGAATGATGAAAACTGCTATAAACCCAGAACATAAACAACTGTTTATAAGAGAAAACACTTTCCAGTATAGCTATTTTTCAATATTGACTGAATATGGAATTCCAAAACTTATATATTTTTTAATCGAGTGAAAAATTATCCAACATTTTTACTTAATTCTTATCGTAATCTTTACCTTAATGGTATACTACATTCCTCTTCTCCAGCAGGGAGAGGGAGAATCTTCTAGACAGGCATGTATTATATAAAAGCTATGCAAATTTTGAGAAAATAAATATTGTACATAAAGTTCAGCAATTTAGAAATCTTTCGAGAGGAAGAATTCGGTCTCAGCTCGATCTTAGCAAAGGCTTCAATGTTTCTTTTCGTGGAGGTCATGAGCTAAATAGACAATTAAAGTTCTGTCTTTTTAAAGCGTCATGTCATGTCAGTGTCTGGTCAGTACTAAATGGACACAATTCTGCATGCATAATCCGTTTGCTGCGGCTATTACTTTTACTGCCCCTGCCGTTACCACAAACACGCACCATCCCATTTGGCCGCAGCCCTCGAGCGGTTCCCGTCAGTCACACCCCTGCACAGGATGTTATATGCCATATAAGGGTATTTACGTCAGTTGGATTCCCAAGCTAGGTTGAGCTGAAGACTTTGTAGTCGGCTTTAAAAAGTCGAGACCTCTCGCGAATCTTCTTATAGAAGCATCACAATCCATTAGGGAGGGCTTCTGGATTACGTTGGGAGAAATTCTGATGTTATCATACAATTTTGGATCACCTAGAATAGATTCGTGATCCCTACTACGCTCCTCCCTTGTGACGTAAGTTCATTCACAATAAAAGGCGGAGGTACTGCCTTACTCCAGAACAGAGTTAAGCAGTGTTCGAAGGAGCTAAGCCGCGGAAGTAACGAGTTTACAAGTAACCTGTTCGCCTCAAGAGCCACTCCATTCGGATTTTAATCTGGGATAGATATACCACCCTGAAGGGTTTGTATAATAATCCCAGGTTCTCCAACATGATGTTCCAAGGCTTCACCGCTGACTACGACGCGTCTTCCTCGCGCTGCAGTAGTGCTTCCCCGGCGGGGGACAGTCTCACCTACTATCCTTCTCCCGCGGACTCTTTCTCCAGCATGGGTTCGCCTGTTAACACACAGGTGAGGAGCAGGGACAGTGGCTTGGGCCGGGGATGGGTTGGGGTAGGAAGAACTTGAATGTGTCTCTATTCTTGTCGGGTCTGGTGGCCAAGAATAATCGGCAGTAACATTTAATGCAAGCTGACGGGGACTCAAAAGAGTTGATCTGACAGGCACGCGAGGTGTGCCTTTCTCTTCCTGATATTTGGTATGCAGCAATTAGGGTTATTTCTTGCCCCTTCTCATAGGGACTACCAGTCTCTTATGGCAGGGGAGGGGGGGGAGGTTCTGGTTTGGGTCCTCTTAAATACACTAGATTAATGGAGTGGGGAGGGACCTGAATCCGGCAGACGTGCTTAGCAGTGGGTGCGTAAAACAATTTCATTGATAAAATGCGACTTCATTCAGGAGACTCCGGAGCGACGTTTGCGTCAGCTCGGACGTCAGAGATATTTTTAACAAGCCCCTGTTCATGTGTAGCTCGGTGATAGTGTTAACAGCGTCCGATTAATGCAGCTCAAGGGACTGCGAGCAGAGCTCAAAATAACCCACCATTCTCTTGGGCAAGAATGCGATCACAGCGTGCGTTGTATCTTTCTCCCTGCCCTCGCCTCTCCCGGTTTCTTTTAATTAAGTTTCCTGGTTCATGTCTTTTAGGATTTCTGCACGGACCTAGCTGCCTCCAGCACTAACTTTGTCCCTACGGTGACTGCCATCTCCACAAGTCCTGACTTGCAGTGGATGGTCCAACCAACTCTCAGTTCTTCGGTGGCCCCTTCGCAGAATCGCACCCATCCCTATGGGCTCGCTGCTTCTCAAACTGGTGTATACCCAAGAGCTGGAATAGTCAAGACGACTGGAAACAGAGGGCAAAGCATTGGCAGAAGGGGCAAAGTTGAACAGGTGTGTACCTTACCTTTTGCCTGACAAGCAAGTGAGAGGGAAAGTTCTGGCTTATGGGTTAGGCTTGCACTTGGCGAGAAAAGAGGCATAATTAGCTCGTAGTTGACTGTTCCTTAGAAAGGGAAGGGCAGTTGCACGGAGGTCCGAAATAATTCTGCTAGGAGATGATCTGCCCCTTAAAAATACTTTGGCTCGTTTGGCTCTACTTGTAAGACTTGCATTTCATAGCTGAGCCTTGAAGCGGAGATAAAGGAAGAACAGGCACTTTCCGGGCTCCGGTACTAGTACTGACGGACATGCTGTTCTCTCTCCATAGCTGACGCCAGAAGAGGAGGAGAAAAGGAGGATTCGGAGAGAAAGGAACAAGATGGCAGCCGCTAAATGCCGCAACCGGAGAAGGGAGCTGACCGATACCCTGCAAGCGGTGAGTATCTCCGGATAGCGTTCGCCGGCTGAGCTCCCTATGCCTTCCTGCCTTCCTGCCTCCGGCTCTTTTTCCGCCCAAGAGCTGACTGACTTGTTCCTCCCCTTCTGTGTGTCCGCAGGAAACCGACCAACTGGAGGAGGAGAAGTCCGTGCTCCAGACAGAAATCGCCAACCTGCTCAAAGAGAAGGAGAAGCTGGAATTCGTGCTAGCCGCTCACCGCCCTGCCTGTAAGATCCCCGAGGAGTTACAGTTCTCGGAAGAACTGGCGGTCTCTTCCCTGGATCTGTTAGCCGACGCGCCCGTGGCCAGCTCTCCCGAGTCCGAAGAGGCGGCTTTCGCCCTGCCGCTACTGCCGGAGCCGACCCGGGCAGAGCCCGCGAAGGAGAGCAGTGGCTTGGGGTTGAAGGCCGAGCCTTTCGATGACTTCTTCACCCGCTCCGCCCGCGGGACGCCGCGCTCTATACCCGACATGGATCTGTCCGGCTCCTCTTCCTTTTACGCCGCGGACTGGGAGCCCCTGGGGGCAGGGGCCACCGCGGATCTGGAGCCCCTTTGCACTCCGGTGGTGACCTGCACGCCCTGCCCCAGCACCTACACCTCCTCTTTCGTCTTCACTTACCCCGAGACCGATTCTTTCCCCAGCTGCGCAGCGGCTCATAGGAAAGGAAGTAGCAGCAACGAGCCCTCTTCCGACTCCCTCAGCTCCCCTACTTTGCTGGCTTTGTGAAGGGACTGAGTCCCCGAGCAATAATCGCGGGGCAGGGTGAAATCATCGTTCATACCCCGTCTTGCTGCTGCTGCTACTGCTGCTGCTGTTCCTGCATGGGGCCTTAGGCCGCAAAGGAGCCACTCTCGGAGTCCCAAGGCCTGGGGAAGACGAAGCGCCTCCATGCTGGAGTGAGGTACGGGCAGCCCATCTGGAGTGAAATGACTTTGCTGAAGGACTGCTTCGCAGCCTCTCACAAGGCCCGATTCTTCTTCCAGAGATGTAGCAAATCGCATGGAATCTGTCTTGTCCCCACCCATGAGAACTAGCAGTTTCATAGCATGTTCAACATGGCTGGGTTGGTGACTCCCTTCCCTCCTTACTATTCACTAGCATTAGCTAATTAATCTGTTGGTTTAATGATTGGAATTTTGATATGGTGCTGGGTATCTAGTGCAGCTGATTAACAATAACTACTGTGTTCCAGGCAATATTGTGTTTTGATCACTTAGCAATTGTCTAACTTAACTGCGAAAAAGACAATTTCATTTTCTAGATTAATGAATAGCTATGTTGTCCACGTACTATAGTTCTTTGTTCATTAATGTCCATTGTAACTTTAACTGATCATACATCGTTGAAATGGTCTGAATGGTTTGACATAAGTTTTCCATGAAAACGTTTTATTGTGTTTTTAATTTATTTATGAATATATTTATTTTTTTCTACCTTGAGGTTGAAATGTGGAAAAGTGAATTTGAATGACACTTAAGCATTGTTTGCTTACTGTTCAAGACCCTGTCAATAAAAACATTTAAGTTGAATGCTATAAAGGCTCTTTGGTTTCTTTACAATAAAACTGATCTGAGAATGGATTGAAATTAACTGGGAGATAATACATTGCATATTTAAATCTGATTTCCTCAAAAGGATTGAGGCTAATAAACAATATTAGTATTAAATTAGTATTAAGCTAATCTTTTGGCTACATATCCCCTTTCATCATAAACATGTTGCAGCTTTAATAATCCTGTTGCTTCAACATGTGCTAAAGCTAAGACAGTACAAAATCCTAACCACACAACATAGGAAAGCATGCTCTTGTTTAAGTAGAACATACTTCCAAGTAAATGTGTATAGCTGCACATATTCTGTCAGTTGCACTATTAGTAAAGAACATCAGTTTAATAAGGATAGGTAACCATCATATAGCAACAAATTATATTTCCTTTAGCCTTGTGATCATTTCTGTGCAGATAAGTACAGTTTCATCACATCACACTTCCTGTTTATTTCCCTCTCCCTGAACATACCTGACTTTGTTCTTTCATCTTCATTGTTTCCTATAGCTACGCAGTGTTTCATTTTCCTCTGCCTCATGTCCTTCATTTGTCACCAAAAATGAAATCTAAGAAGGGAAAAAATAGTTGTTCATTGGGGAAAAGGTGGAGAGTTTCAGTAATTGTTCAGATATTTCTCACGCTAAATTACAGTTCTATTTTTGACCAGAAATACTAACAAAGTACAGTCAGTTTAGAAACATAACCACCTAAAATTTATCACTTTTTAAGTGTATGTCTTGTTTCTTAATACACCTGTGTGCCAGATCACGCTTCCAATTACCAACTCAGGTGGTGAGTGCCAAAAGAACTGTCAATGTAGGGCTCACTGAAAAATAAAAGGTAGATAACAAATGCTTGGTACAGATCTTGGCTTGAAAAATGCAATTGTTCTTGAGCATATGGTATGATAGTAAGGCTCCCAAAATAATGAGCAAGCCTCTGCATTGTTATGTGTAGAAGAGCTGTGTTGTGTGCATGAATGGGTTTGGATACAGAACATTATTACTGGATAAGCTAAATAATGATGGAGTGTTGACAGTCAGAATGAAGAAAAACAGAATTTAGGGAAGGAAACAGAAGAGGGCATGGATGGTTGGAACCCTTAGAAAAGATGGTCAGAAATTTCACAAAATTAATACTCTGACAAATTAAAATAATAGTTCCTTTATCAAATAATTGCCATGTTAGTTGATGCGATGTGAGAATCTGTTATAAAATCATCTCATATTTTCTAACAAAAGTTATCCAGTTAAAGCAGTATCCAGAAGTCCTTGAATATCTAAAACAAAATTGTAAGGTGATATAACTAGGTATTTCAGAGTTTTCTGTAAGTGATGTGAACATTTCCCAAAAGTTTGATATCATATTTATTCCTAAATATATGCACAGGAATTCAGCTTCTGTAAAAGAAAATGAGAACATAAAGCATAATATGAAAACCACATGTTTTCTGCATTAGGTAATATTTATTAACAAATCAATGTAAAATAATGTATCCAATTACAATTCAATGTACCTCACTGGTTTTATGGAGTATTTCTCAGATATATTGGCTGAGCTATTACTAAATGAGATGTCATTAGTTTGGGAAATTGCCAATAATGTTGCTTAAATATAACAGTAAATAATTATTTGGAACATCATGAAGTTGACATTAGAACCTTCCTTTAAGTGTATTTAATTTTTAAAGAATTTTTCATCATGTCTTAAACTTATATAATGTTAAATTACTTTAAAAGAATTCAAAACTTTTTGTATTTTTTCATTATAATATATGACTTCATATTTCTTTACATTGCAAACAAGCATTCACCAAAAATATTTTAATGTTTAAGAGATGAGCTGTCCAAGGTTTAAGTTCAAGTAGCATTATTTAAAAAATGGGTACTTACATCCTGTATGATTTCCATAAGCAATCACCTTAAATAATTTGGGAAAATATAATTCTATACTCAGAAATATTTATTTTACAAATTATTTTTTTGGCCTTTTCACACATAAGCCATAGGCTGATTTCTAAAATGAATAAACTAAGAACTTCATAAAGGGAAAATTCCTTCCCTGTCATCATCTGCCTTGAAACCGCTGTATCTCCTTCCAAAAGCTGTGAAGTGGACCAATGTATTCTAAGGACTACATAGAACCAATTTTATGGCTAATTGGTAGAACTGACATGACTGGAAAATCACTGAAATTGGACTTCGCTCCTAAGTTGAGTTGGATTTATGGGAAAAATTCAATACTTCCCTGTCTATAAAAGTTACCTTACTGGCATACCTTAGTAGTGATCCTGAACGTTCAGGAATATATCTGAACAATGTGAGAAATTTTCTCTTCTCCCCATGATTGTGATAGGCTGTAGCCTTCATCAATTTTCATTCTCAGAATGATTATAGGGTCAAAAACCACCTTGCATTCCTAAAAATAAATTTAATGCTTGAGATTATACTCTGGATTTCAATATGTCAGCTTCCTATTCATTTTACAAAATAAATGAATCTGGATGAGCCAAATTCCATGGACACATAGAGCCTATGGGATCCCATTTTCCTTCTGATTTAAAATCAAGATAGAATTGTAAATTCTACTACAGGACACCATGCTTCAGTCTGCATCTTGACAGAGTTAGCTTATACAGCTAGACAACTTGTGATTTGTTGGGTCATGAATTTGAGATATATTTTCTTACCAGATTCTTCAATGCCTTGCAATTTACTGCCTACTGGAAAAGTTGGAGTATATTTAGAGATGCATCTTCCTTGACAATGCCCATGTTGAACTGTATACACAGTCAAACATCAGCATAGGAAACATTTTATGGTATTTTCAATTATGTCATAAACTTTTATACTAATTTTGATATTATAAAATGTTTTATAACGTTTGTCAAATTTCAATTCCACAGGAGTCATGGCTCCAGATTTTGGATACAATCTGTAAGTTAGCTCATTTAAGGTATCTTGGTTCAAAAATTGTGCTCTATGATGTATCATTTTGTTAGTTAATGGTTATGGGAGCAAGAATTTTAACTATATCAAGAACAAAGAACTATTTGAAGTATACATATACTGATAGTATGACAATAATATTACATACATACATACATACATACATACATACATACATACATACATACATACATACATATTATTCCATTTGAATACGCAGTGATATGCAGGGCCCAGAAAAAAAGAAGGCATACTAAGACAAATTTCAGATTTAAAATGAGGAAAAGAAAGGAGAGTAAATATATGCTAATACTATTCACTACATTCCTTTCTATCTTTATATTTTAAACCACAGGTGTCCAACCTTTTTGCTTGCCTGCGCCACATTGAGTGAAGAAGAATTGTTTTCGGCCACATATAGAATATATAATATAGTTAATGTATATAAATCACATATTAACGTTAACAGTTTATGAACTTATGTGGTCACATTATTCACTCTCCAGAACCACATGCAGTCCGTGGGCTGAGGGTTGGACACATCTGCTCTAAAACATTCTTGCTTTTATTAATTTATATACTATTTCATAATTGTGTGCCAGTATACCATATCTACCCAGTTTGTTTGCTTGTTAGTTTAATAAGCTGACTCAGTTGCTGCAACTCTACGCAATGTATAACCATTCAATGAATATAACAAAATTTAAAACAGCCAAAGAAAGAAATCACAGCAGTAAAATAATTAAAACCCACGTGAGGAACAATGCAACAATTGCCACAGTTGTTCACATTGAAGTGAATAGCCAAAGAGCGGCACAAAAATCACCTTGTCCCTGTGCCTTGTGCTGAATGAACAAAGCTTTC
Source organism: Oxyrhabdium leporinum (assembly GCA_032468155.1). Taxonomy (NCBI): domain Eukaryota; kingdom Metazoa; phylum Chordata; class Lepidosauria; order Squamata; family Cyclocoridae; genus Oxyrhabdium; species Oxyrhabdium leporinum. The sequence goes on from JANHFL010006205.1 coordinate 313,220, forward strand.
CTAGACCATAGGCTAGGAAGGGTTATATGAACTTAGGGGGAAGGGGGCAAGGTGCTAATCCAGAAGACAGAGACAGCTGCAGAGGTGGTTTAGCTACGAGGTCACTACGAAGCCATTGCTTTAATGATGGGATCTGAAGCATACCAGCTCTGTCAGATTTTATTGGGTGGGCAGAAACAATTGGAAAAAGGCAACTCTGTAGCCATTCATGTTCAGAGTCATGAAGGACTTTATAGGTGACAACTAGCCCTTGAATTGCACAAAGGAATGGCAGTAGGAGCAAAAACATGTTGGTTTGCAGTTAATCTCTAGATTAAATATAGTAGTTTGCACAGAATAGCATGAGCTAGTTGCTCAACTCTGTGACATATTATTAGCCAACATGTGCCAGGTACTGTCAGCAAGGAACATTGAAACAAATTAGAAAAGTAGCCTACGCCTTTTCTGTTTTATTACAAAGCATTGTGTGAAAGGTGCCTGTTATATAATCTGTAGGTGGGGAGGCTTATGGCAAACATCCAGGGTTGCCAAGTAATCATTCCAGCAGGTATTTGGACCTTTGGCTGTCACTTGATGGGAAAAGAGCAGCAGGTCTCTATCTTGGAGACAGCAATACTAGTTGCTCTTCTCTCCTTCTATACCCAAGGCAGTGTTTTTCAACTTTCCAATACTGGTTGTGGAATCCTGGCAATTGAAATGCACACAGTGAAATGCATACTGGTCTGGGGTATTGTGAAAGGGCTTTTTTTCATGGGGCCAATATATAGCTATTTTTCTGACCACATCATTCATAATATGAAAAATCAGGCTTGTACATGAATAAAACACAGTATCCCATGTATCTTATGTTCTTCCTATAGAAGCTCAGTCTGATAGGGCAATCTTCAGAGAAGTGGAAATTAAAAAAAAAAGATTGATTGAAATGGATGAGCATAGATGAATGAATTTCTCAAAACAGCTCTGCCCTTGCTGCTCTGATTATAAGAAAATGAACTTGTAACAAAAATGGAATTCTCTGGCGCCTTCGACGGTGGGGAGGAAGAGGGAGGGAATTCCTCAAATAAAAGCAGCAAAGCAAAAGTAAAAGTAAAATCTTGAAAGTTTGCATGACTTCATATGATTCTTGGCCATCGCATTGAACTTTTACTTCTACAACTCCGACCCGCTTCCTACTGCGCCTGCTCGTGTTTATTATTTGGTTTCTAGGGTGTTCCGCAGGATACGTCACAGCGCCGTGACGTTGAGCAGCCCGCAGAGACATTAGGAACCGGCGGCGTGACGGACGCTCTTCCGGTCGTGACCATATATGGAAGGGAAGGCACGTTCCTCTGCCGACGCTTCTCTCTCCCACGTTGTTGTGCGGGCACGAGTCGGTGGTTTTCGATCCGGGAAGGTTCCAGAATGGAACGGATCTTAAGTAGAAATCGAGGGTGGCGGCGTGGAAGGGTGAATGGGGGAGTCTTGTCACCCTTCGTTAGCTCTAAATTGTTAGTTTCGTGCTTCTCCGAAGTAAGAAGATGTGAGTGGACGGGAGTATGTGCAGACGTGCTGCATCAGCCTGCAAGGTCGGGGAATGGTTAGGTAATGTTAAAGCAGGTAAATGCAGTCAGCGAACCGATCTCTCGGTGCAATGGGCTGCAATTTTACAACCCTGCAGTTAGAAACTCCTGATGTCGGGCATATATTAAAATGCGGACGTTATTTTTCCTCTCCGTTTAGCGTTTTAAATGCATATGCATTTTCGTTTCTTTTGTGTACTTTGAAATGATATTCTTGCTTCTTGGTCTGTTCATTGCCTCTTTCTGTCATTTTTATATCTGGATTACCATTCATGTAATCCATAGAGGTAAACACATATCAGGAGTCTGGTACCACCTTCTCTGACTAACAGATTCTGTTAAAGGCATAAGCTTTCGTGAACAGCTCAGTTTAATTGGATCCTTTCTGCACCACCAATACTTTCACTAGCTAACCCCTTAAAAAAACATTTTAAGCTGGCTCGTGCTCTCGTCATCTGACCTCGAAATGCAAAAAAAGGCAAGGAAAGGCAATCATTGCACCTTCTAGATGACCAGTGGGACAATAGGAAAAAAAAAATCCTCAATGTACCCTCAGCTGCAATCAGTTTCACTTGGTGCTTAGCATCACTCACAGTGGAATGGCTGCTGAATTGCCCCACCAAAGCTTTAACCCTCTATTTTTAAAAAAACAAACAAACCAGGGAATTGCTGAGAAACTGCAGAAAAACATTCCAACCAGTTGAAAAGCAGCTTCCCAGAAATGCCTCAGGGCTCCTGAAGATCTGTGGGAAAACAGCCAATTTGCTCTAATGGTGAAAGCACCAGACTAGAAAGCTGGAGACCTGAGTTCTAATCCTTCCTTAACCATGAAAGTCAACTGGGGACCTTGGACCAGTCAGCCCAACTCACCTTTAAGGGTTGTTGTGGGGAAAATAGGAGGAGGAAAGAGTATTAAATAAATATTTATTAAAAATAACAAAGGCAGGATAAAAATAGTTTTAAAGGCAGACCCAGGGAAAGTGTGTAATGTTACAGTTGTAAGGACTTCTGGATCCAAAAGGCAGAAATTGTAAAAGCATGGTGACAAGGACCTAGCACAGAACAAAGTTCAGGAAAACACTCACTGCAAATCTTTGGGGAGTGTAACACTCTCCAGAACTAACAAGAACAGGGATAGAGCCAGATTCTTTTATTATCAACAACATTTCTGCAGTGTTCCTTCTCTTCCCCAGCATCAGCAAACATGGAGCAATCTCATCTAGTTCACATGTTGTGTATAAGTTCCAGACCTTACCAAAGCATGTAACACAACTGCTTGCTGGCTTGCTGGGAAAATTCTCAATGCTCAGAATGCCCAAAAGATTTTGGTTTTAAAGCCGTATAGGTAGTCCTCAACTTACAACCACAACTGAGACCAGAATTCCTGTTGTTAAGTAAGTGGGCCTATCTGGATTAGGAGGCCCCAGTTACAGTGATTCATATTCTTTTTGTCACTTAGAGGACTAACAAACTTGTGGAGCTATCTGAAAACTATTCAGAAACTACAGTCAGGCAGAGTCCCTGGTTTCAGTTGTACTGTAACCTTTGTGCTTGTTTTTGAGATGGATGCTCACTTTATTTGCATTTGTTTTATACATCTTCTAATGTGTTTTTGTTTTGTGAAATATCGAGTCACTTTTGAAGTGGCTATATACAAATACTTTAAATCAACCAACCAGCAAGCAGGCAACCAAATACTTGAGAGTGACAGCTGCCAAACAGCTGGCAAGGAGTTTTTAGGGGCAGAAATTCCAAAGTTAGGCTGTCATGAAGTTTTCCAGAGAGCTGAACAGCCTTCTTTTTATATACTGTTTCCATCCTACCACTGCCATACAAGAGATAACAAGTCTTGGGTGGTATACCTCTTAATTACGGTAATATTCCTTGAATGCTTGTGTCATGTGAGAGGTGCTATTTAATATTAATATACTCCTGCATCCTTAATTGGGTAATAGGTGTAGTTTAATTATTAGATGCTTTGATGACTTACTTCCTTGCACACCATAAAAAACGTGACTAAATTTGTCTACAAGCCTAGGCCTTGTTTTACCTTTAAAAATTAAGTGATAGGTATAATATTGACCTTGCCTTTGATGAGTACTTTCCATCCAAATTCCTTGAAGTACATTAGTAGCATTACAGAACCGATTTCCTTGAAGTACTCTAGAAGCATTATAGAAACACTCCAATTATCTGACTTCAACTTCCATAATGCAATCCAATAACCTTTGACTGTTGATTGGGTTTTATTGGACTTATAGTCCAACATTCCTGGAGAATAATAGTTTATAGTATAAACTAAAATAGAGTGGGAGGTAAATATACAGATTGAATATCAAGATTTACATCACTGTCACATCAGAATTTGAAGTTACATGAATATCACTTAAAATATTTACCTCCACATTTCTCAGGATTTTGCTATAGCTGTTGGCATGCTAACTGTATAGTTATTCCCCTACCTCACAGAAATAGAAATTAATTTTTTTAAGTTGAAAGAGGTATATTTTAGCATGTGCACAAGCATGATTAATTTTGCCAGTGTTCCTCAGTTCTCATTGCAGTTTGGAGAAGCAGGAAGCAATATATAGTTTTATAATTGGCCTGAATTTTTCTTGAAAAATTTAGAAATCTATTTATTTTGTTTCTATATCACAATGATTTCAGTGATTTGTAGTAGTAATTTTTCTGCTAAAGGAAGAGGAGCCGGACAAATCCATGTTAGGTTGGGAGAGCCTGTTAAGGAGACTGGATCCCAAGGGGATGGTGTGGAAAGAACTCCAGCATCAGTGAACTGAATTTCCCTTGTTTCCCTTCCTCCCAGTACTTTAGCCATTTGAGTTAGAAATTGTCCATGTGTAATACTGGTATGCCTAATTACTCAAATGGAGCATGCTTTTAGTGGTGTTTCCTAGTTATCTGCTGGCTTCTTCCTTTCTTTCCAAAGGCACCTTATGCAATGTTCACAGCAAAAATCCTCAAATTCTAGCAGTTCACAGATGACTCGGCTAACGTACATAGCCACAAAAAGCTCCCAAGGTAATTTAATTAAATGTGGGGTGGCAATACCTGCAATGCTAAGCTTTTACTGAATGCCCATGATCTGACTAACTCTGAGGTTTGAACCCAGAAGCCATATTCCATAGGGTGACCACAGCAGCTTTAAGAGAATTTTCTCAATATCAGAAGGAACAAAACCAAACCCATATATAAATATGCTCTCAGAAGTGGGATAAGGATAGGTAGGATAGGATAAAATATAACCTTTATTGTCACTTTTTCCCATGAACACACTGGCACACGTTAAAAAGTGAAATTCTGCTGCTCTCAAAATATATAAAAAAGATTATTGGAAGTTTACTTCTATCCAGGAAGGATAGTACTGCTTATATGCTATGTCCTGGATAGAAGGAAGTAAACTTCAATAATCTTTTCTGCCATCCTCACCATTCTCTGCACAGCCTTCCTGTCCGAAACAGTAATATTTCCAAACCACGCACTAATATAATATGAAGGATACTTTCAATCGTCCCTCTATAGAAAGTGGTAAGGACGGGGAGGAAGATATGCTCTTCTCATACGACGCAGAAAATGCAGGCGCTCCTGTGCCTACTTCACCAGTGTCTCACTGTTAAGCAACCAACACCCAGACACTTGATACTACTAATCATCTTTACAGTTGAATCGTTAATGCACAGAGGTGTATGGCTGTACTTGCCTTTTTGGAAATTGACAATGATCTCTTCTGATTTCCTACATTTAAAACTAGGCTGTTTTATTACACCAGTTCATCACTCTCTACCTCCTCCGGGTATTCACCCTCATTATCATCCTGAATAATCATCTGCACCCTTCACAGTATGGTTGTAGCAAACCTTGCACAACAGTCATGGGTCAGACAGTGAAGACTTAGGATACAGGATACAGCCCTGAGGAGAACCTGTGCTTAAGAACATGGTGGTAGAAATATTAGTCCCAACTCGCACATGCTGGGGCCTGTCAGTGAAAAAAATCAGGAATCCAGTTGCACAAAGGAGTATTGAAGCCTAAAAGGACCAGTTTATCTGCTAAATGCTGAGGAATTATATTAAATGTCAAACTAAAAGTTGACAAGCAGTATTCGCACATTAGTCCTTAAAATAAGAACCATTTAAAGACCACATATGTTAATCAACTTGGACTTAAAATATAAATAAAATAAACATAAAATCATTTTTTTAAAAATCTCCAAACAAAGGAATCTCAGTAACAAACTAGAAATAGCAATAAAAATACCCAAGCCACTAAATTGGTGCAGTAAAATTTATATAATTATTGCACATAAAGCCACTAGGATCTCAATAAACCCCTTGTCTTCAAAGTTCCATGGAAAACAGACGAATCCTTAGGGACATTTAAAATCCTAGAAGGAACAGGTACTGTAGCTCTTACAATAAGAGTAGTTCTGACCTATATGTTATTAGTTTCTTAGTTTGGTCTATCTTGATAGACTGACAAGAACTAATCTTGCTCAGTGTAGACATCAAAGTAACAGTATTTCCCAGGTTCCCTTCCTTCCCCCTGTTGAAGATGGAGATGAAATTTGCTCTTCGCTAATCTTTTGGGACTTCACTAGTCACCCAGGAGTTCTCAAAGCTTACTGAGAGTGGCTCTGTAATGACCTCTGCTACTTCCTTTATGACTTTACTTGGTGTAATAAGTATAAAATAGAGGGAAGATCAGTCAGCAAAGCAACAATCAGATAAATGAGGCTTAGGTCCAAGTGAAGAAAATAGTTTAGGAAAACATATCAGACAAGTTCCTTCCTAATGCACATGAAGATTAAAGGAGGAAGGGAAGGCCATTCAGACTTGCAAATTTGTGTTACTATAGCTATTCTAATAAAAGGAGCTTTAGGTCTACACACACAGTGTCTTCTTCTTAGTCTGGTCTAGCTTATAGGGCTGGAACTCTGTCATGTTCTGTATACAGATGCAAACACACCTCATGCAAACATCATATTGCGTCTACACACAGCACTTCCACCTGACAGGGAATAATCCACTACACAACCTGCCCCGTTTGGTCTCAAGTTAGCTCTTGGATTTCTGCAGTTCATAGAAGACAAAGTGACTTACAATGTTCTGCAGCATGTCCTCTAGAGAGAGAGTTTGATAAATTTCTGAGTTCCCCTGGCAACAAGTGCTTTCTGATATTACTTTTTTTGATCACAATTCATCCACATATATGTAGAGTATATGCCAAGGGAGGATTTTCTTACTGTTTGTTCACTTCTCTGGCTTTCTTAGAGAACTTCAGCTATCCTCTCCAAGAATTTTAATGTTTTCTTATATACTTTATACTCAAATATCCTCAAATCCTTTCACCTTCTTTCCAACAAGCACACAAGCTTGCACTCATAGCATTTATAATATGCTTCCTCTACTGTCAGGAAACCAAATACTGTACATAACCAGGTCATACTGGTGCTTGCAATCCATGTTGCTTGAATGCTCCCCTGTCTATTCCCCTAACCAAATCAGTATGTAAATCTACCCTCCTTTCTTGCACTTGCTATGGGCTTCTATGGTCTGCCTCTCTATGTCTGAATGAAGAAGATGGGAGAGGAGGTGAGAAAAGGCAAAATAAATAAATAAATAAATTCTCCATTGCCAAACTCCTGTTTACTCCCTACTTGGTTGCTTAGTTGTTGCAGGATCACTTGTAATAAACTTGCGACAAGTGGAACTTATCACAAAATGATGTTCTGTAGTACAGTCCATGTTCCATGCTTTTTTCCCATTACTACTACTTCAGATATATAAGGCTTGCCATGTAGAACTGAGCTCAATTCACTATTGTCAATATGGTGAAGAAAGCACACTTTTGTTATGGTAGTCATAGTAAGATTCATGCTACCTGAGGAGGTCTGAGGTCTGAGACTTGAGTCTCAACCAATGTGGTGAACACCAAGTTGGAAAAGACTGATGTATAAAGATGATCATTACCAAGTTACCATAGTTACCATAGTTAGATTCTATATAATAATAATTATGTAACTTACAGTCATTTCACATTCCTGTGACTATACCGATTTTCTCTTTTGGAAGGCTGCAAGATCCAGCTTCCTGTATTTTTCATATAATGCTCTGAAATATATGTAAATTCCATATTTTGTTTCTTTCCTACACTAGTCTTTGCCTAGATGACTTTGTACATAGATATAATAGTTGATTGTTTAGTTCAAATGGTAAGAGTGAGACATATTATCTCTGTTGGACTAAGGCATTTCCGGAAAATACTTTATTGCAGTTGTGTTCTTTTATTAATCTGATTAAGTCTCACTGAAGACAGAATGTTAAACTACTGTAAAGGGTCCTTTGGCCTGACCCAACTAGTCAATTATGTTCTATCCTGGAGAGAAGATTAGCTCTGGCATTGTTGATCACAGGGCAGGTTGGGCTACTATAGGTTTGTGATGTAGTAACTGCTATAAATCTCCTTGGGTACAGAGAATATGACAACATTATTGCATTGATTTTAACTTTTAATGATTGCAGTAGATGATTCTCTGGTGACACTTCTTAGAACACAATATGGAAAAGTGGGTCAGCAATTTTTTCACACTGTTTGTGACTCCAACAGTGGATGGCTACTAAACTACATAATTGCATATATGACCTTACTTGGATTGGTTCCGAAAAAAATAATACTTGTCTATTATTATATTGTGATCTACCAAGGCCATACATTGGATATGCCAAGAGAGCCATTTACCTGGACTTTAATCTCAAAGGGGAACTCAGATTTAATTTCTTTTAACTCAAAATATTCAAATTGCATACCAGTCATTTTGGTACCTTAAATTATATTTTCATATGCCATCATTATTCGTTTTTTACTTATGGTTATTGGGCCCAGAAATGGGAAAGGGCCCAGCCCTTGCTGAATTTCTGAGAGTTCTTGGTCTCATAAAATAAAGTAAGCATTGGAGTCCAGTTTGGGCACAAACTCTTTAAATGTGGAATGACCTTACTATAAACATCAGATTTAAATGCATTTTTAGACTTGGAGTATACTGCTTAAAGAAAATAGAATGCAAAAAAGAAATAATGTGCAATTCTTTAGATAACTTGAATTTATTTCATTATTAATGAAAGTTTATGTTTAAAACAGTAAATATGGACAGTTATTCAGAATGAAATGAATGAGACTTTTAATTGCAAATTGCTTATGAAATTATTTTATGACAAGATTAAAGTGTAGGGAAGAGAAAGCTTGCCTTATTCAGGGGATAGTGAAATAATTGTTTTCAGTGATGAGCCATAGTGATTTGGCAGTATAGGTAGGCACTATGAAAAAAAAAACAAGTTGAAAAATTTAGAAATTACCTTAAGAAGGATGTTGTGTGGCTTTATGGATTTTCCAGGAAAGATTTTCTCATGCATATTATATAAGTCAAAGAAATTATATAGGCATTCCAGAAATAAATTGAACTATAACGATTAGGAAAAAAAGAGTACACAAAGAGCTATAATATTATACAGATCATCAAGGTGTTTTATTGATAGAGGTCTGCTACTCGAATAAGCAAGAAAATGGTGGGTTTTGTCTGGTGAAGACCTTTTTTTTAACCAAGAGTTCATGGCACTGGGGGACTTTACATGCAAGGGTAGGGAAATTTGTAGGGGAATTCAAAAAGTCAAGATGGTACAATATGCCAAGGGGAGGGGGGGAACAGGGTTTTGACTCTATTGTAGCTGCCATCTTGAACTCTCCCCCCCCCAAAAAAAAAGTGGACACATCTGTTTATATGCCATTAACAAATTTCATAAGCACATCTTTTCCTATAACCTTGTAACATTTTAGGGCTAATTGTAAAAAGAAAAATAATATATTTTTCTTAAAAAAAAACATTTTTATTCACCTTGGCATTTGACATGATAGTTCAGTTCTACTTATGTCTGAATAGAGAAATTACTTATATCTTTATAGAGTAATGATGCACAGAGTTTTTGGAAATGAATATGTACGCAGAACACAATTCTTTGAGTCACAATTGCAAATTGCAAATATGCGAACAATTTGTAAATGCTTTCCTGCAATGGATCCTGGTCAGAAACACTAATCTGTTACTTTCCATTTCTGCTAGTGCAGTTTCATCTCGTGTCTTGATGAACATCTAGCCTGTGAGTTATATTTCTCATAATTCTCCAAATATGAACAGATTAATAATTTGCTATAATTTTACATAAAAACTAGTTGTTTTTTTCCTTGTCTGGCTATGTTTCAAGAGAATTGCGAACAAAGGAACACTTCCTCCCTTTTCCTCTATTCTAACAGAAAAGCAAACAAAACTTAAATAGAATCCACATTAGGTAATTTTTGCTACTCTGAACAAATTAATAAACAAGAGCTTTAACTAATGAAAAATGCATAGCTTGGGTATTTATTTCAGCATGGATGAAAAATAAAAAAATGTAAACATATTTATAACTGGATAATTAGGAATTACTTTTCTGATCCAGGTCCCTGACTCAATTATCTATGCTCAAGGTTTAAAGATCCTGCAATCTTTTCACACCTTCCAGTTTCCAAACAAGCAAAATGTCACTGCTAGCATCTCATATGCTGACTTTCCTCTTCTTTATTGATTAGATGTGCTATGGGATATGTTTGCTGTGGCCTATTGGTAGATGAAACCGAATGATTATACAGAAAATAAACATATGATATGAATCATATTCCTTGTGACAAAATGTGCTGATTCCATCATGGTATTTTTATTGATTTAGTGGTCATAGAAAATACTTCTGGCTAAGCACTGGAATCTGGCTGAGGCCTCTCTCATGGGAAATGATCCCATTGCTCTGATCCGGTGATTGTTTTAGTCAGATCTATTAAAGACATTTGGATACTGTAATCTCTTGAGTTTTCAAGCTAAAACAAGCCAAATATCGTATTAAGAATTTCCTCCTCAGACTTCCTCTAATTATCCAGTTCTTTTCTTACTACTGTAGGTAATTTAGTGCCATCCAGTTGTGTGAAATTTAAGCTCCTCCTTCTTGAACAAGTTGAATCAACTAACAAAGGATTTGGGGGGGGAGGAATCACAGAGTAAAACGGGGTGGCTCAGGAATTCTGGGAGTTGAAGTTCACAAGTCATAGAAGGGCTGTAGTTCCCCATCTCTGGTATAAAAACATCAAGAAAACGCCAGGTCATATATCCCTGCACCCTTGAAGCCTTTTCTTTTAAGTCTCTTCCCCAGTCAAGCACCCTTCAAATTGGGTGGATCATAAATCACACATCCATAATCAGGAAATAGAAACACCAAACTGATATTGCTCATATTTAACTTCACCAAGGATTATCACTTTAGTTCAATCAAAAAATTCAAAGACAAAATGTAAATAAAGTATATTAAGTACATAAAATAATCTTATTTAATTTAATTTTGCTGGTTCACAAAATATGAAATTATTGGTCAATTTTTCTCAGTGCTGGACATTTTTTTTCAAAGCCCCCCCCCCAAAAAACAACAACAACAACAACACAACACCAGCCCTTTTCCATGATGCTCTGAAAATCTCAGCCAAGCATATATTTTCCTTTCTCCTATTCCCCAACCCCCACCCTGCATTCTAGTCTACTGCAATACAGTACTGTATGCCCTTGATTCAACATTCTCTATATCTCCTAGGCAGTATCATTCAGGACACTGCAATTGCCAATTTTAAAACCATTTAGGAAATCTTTTTCTTTGTTACAGTTAATTGCCAGCATCAGTCAAATGGTATTTATCCCCATATGCAAATGAGCACTTAGTGATTGGGAGATGAACAAGGCGCCATCTTTTGCTTTCAGCAGGGATTGTTAATTTAGCAGATTTTGTTGCATTTTCATTATTTGGCTCAATGTAAAATGCCACTGTAAAGTAGCACTGTGGCATCTCTTCCAAGAATTGGGCATCAGGTTGAATCCCAGAACGTATAAACTGGTGCTACTTTAATCTGTGTTAGAGTCCAGAGTCCATATGCAACCTCATATGAGAGCAAAGTTCCCTCTTGTCAGAAACCATAAGAAAGAAACTGTAAAGTCATGTCTTTCCAGTATTGTGATAGAGAGACAGGTGAAGCGAGAGTTTTGCTCTCAACACACATTTGTGCCACTTCTGACACCAGTGATACACAATACAAATAAAGGATCTCACTGGCAACATTTATTTAACTTTGTTGATTTGCTTTGGATTTGGTAGCTATAAGTTTAATAATGATATGTTCATATGGAAGTAAATCCCACTGAGTTCAATGAAGATAATTCTGTCAGAAACAGAAACCTTCAAATATACAAATTGATTGAGGGGATGGATGGGAGAATGGGGCCGCACATATGTGTTACCACAGTGGTCCTGTATTCTGGAGAAAAAGGTTTATGGCAAGTGATTCCTACTGAAATTCCCCTTTTCTACTTCAGAAGTGACCAGTTTTCAGGTTTGTAAAAATCTAATGTTTTTTTAAAGTTACAAATCTGATATCCAATCTAGTGCAAAATATTCAATTTTAAAACCATTTTGAGTAGAGCTTCCAATCTTTTCAAAGAAAAGCCACTGCTATTATCTATCAAGATTTTTTAATGACCACAATATAATTTACAATAATAGGAAATTTATTTTATTGTTATTTTGTTGAAAAGAGTCAAAAAAACAAACCTTGGGGATGGATTTATAAGAGATGAAATCAAATAATAAAAATCTAAAAATTCAGTATTTGGTTAATATCTTTACAAGGACTGACCAGAATAATACAAAATGAGGTGAATGGTTTTAGTTTCTCCAGAATTCCCTATCAGGCAACATATTACACCAGATAAAGGAAGGAAGTCTCCAAAGTCTGTTATTCATAAATGTCCACTCCTAACCACAATGCCAACATGCCAAAAAGTGTGTAATGATGTCACAACACAAATTCTGCCCTTTCATATTTTTGTCACAAGGTTGCACTCAAATCCACAAGTAGCAGCGTTTGCATCATGATACTTTTTCATAATTTGATCCCATTGGCCCCTCCAGTGCTTATACTGTACAGATGCTATACAGTCTTAGATTCAAACTGAGTGTCAAAATGGGAGTTATGGGTTGGAAACAATTGGCTCTGGGAGGTATGACCAGGTTAAGATTTTATCCAGCATTCAGAGAAAGGAAGATGGTAGCTCCTTCAGCTTTAAAAACACAAAGGATTTGCCTTAAGACGTTATTAGGAAAGTAAACACAACTGGCTCTGTCCAAAACCAATAGACCTTGATGCTGGAAGTCAGTGGACCAGGTCTTTGCTTGATGGTATCATTTGGCCTCACTGCTAGCAAATGTAGAAGCATCTGGATTGCTACACAGACTAGCAATAAAAACAAGGCAGGCAAAATAGAAGGAGGCTGCCTTTCTTCTAAAATAAATATTAATGGGGAAACTCTTCTTATCTGCTAAAATAGAATGTAGCCTGTCATTCCCAGACTTGTAATACTAAACTTGCTGTCATAAAAGCTGCAGCTTATGTGTAACTTTTGGAAAAAATGCCTATCCTTTATGATCATTTTATTGAGGCCCCCTATAAAATCAGAATCCTTTCCCAGGATCTTGACTTAAATTATTTTCCACTTTACCCACTCCATTCATATTTGGTTTGATTTGATTGCTTTATCAATTTTAAAGTACATAATAGCAATAACACTTAGACTTATATACCACTTTATAGTGCTTTACAGCCCTCTCCAAGCAGTTTACAGAGTCAGCATATTGCCCCCAACAATCTGGGTACTCATTTTACCCACCTTGGAAGGATGAAAGGCTGAGTCAACCTTGAGTCTGGTGATTTGATCTGCCAAATTGCAGGCAGCCGGCTGTCGGCAGAAGTAGCCTGCAATACTGCACTCTAACCACTGCGCCACTGAGGCTCTTGTCTTCATCTTAGCCTAGCCTACAGTGAAGGCATTGATAGAAGAGATAGGACAGAATCATGGGGACAATTAGTGCTTTATAGACAATGCTGATAAAAACATAGTTGGGGCTGTTCTGCTTCTAGTAATCAAAGTGTCTGTTTCTTCAAACTGGCCTCTCCTCTGTGCCTTCCAAATCTCTGACTCCAGACACAGGGGGGATATGTGGTGGCTCCTCCTCTTGCTGCCTGTCCCAGCTAGGAGGGACCACATGAGAAGATGGAAGGGACTTCTTTTGCTAAAACAAACAAAAGAAAAAAAGACTATGCTGAAGTTTTGTGGACCTTATGGAGCTGTCAATTTGCCCTTTTGCAGAAATAGTTGCAGTTGATAGACTATTCTGTTCACAATACCTAAAGGGGAAGGATGTTTTATGGCTCCACAGATCCCTCCTATAGTAACTGCTCAAATGTATTTTGCATGGGATCAGAGAAACATACATACCATGCCGAGTTCATTTTAAAATGTAGCTGGGATTATTCTGAACCCTGCTGATTGCAGATTCTTGCAGCTATTCCTGCCTGCTTACTACTGGAAGCAAGATGAAATTAGCAAATTCTGTTCCCTCCTCTTCAGTGCAAAGTATCCTTCTGTTTAGATTCCTTTCTTTCTTTCCTTCCTGCCTTCCTGCTTGGAATTGCTTCACAGAAAGGGATATTCTAACAATACTTCCTTTATGTGGAGTAGGAGTAGTAAATGGATATTTGTTTATCCTTAAATCATCTCTCTTTCCCACCTACACACAACCTTCAGCGTCATATTCATGGTACCTGTCTGTAGGCATTGTTTGGAATATATCTTCCCCCTCATCAGCATTCCAGCCACTGCAGCAACTTGCAGCCATGGTTACAGCTACTGGGGAAAGCATCTGGCTGCAAAACTGCCAGCATGCCATCCTTCCACCATCACAACTAACAAAGGGATTTAGGTGCAAGAGAAATAGGGCTTATGAGTTTCACCTTAAGTCAATATCTCATATTTGTTTAAACTGCTGTAAAATTAGAGCAATGTTAAAACTGCTTTCTAGCAACTTCTATATAAACATAGCTTTTTACAGCAACTGCACAGATATTTTTGGTAGGGAAGATGAGACAAATGTACCCAGTAGGTTTTTGAGATCCAGATGCAACTTATTTCAATTCCTTTTAATCTGGAAATGTATCTACAGTAAGTAGTTCTACAGATGTGAATACAACTATTTAGACTTCATCAGAAGCTAAAGGTGGCCTGCATAGCCCTCTCTCTCCCACACATCTAAAGTGAGTTAAATTGGGTTAAAAGAATGGGTCTGACACAAAGTTACTCTAGAACTAAAGCAGTGAGGTGGACCGGGCACTGGAAATCAGAAGAACAGTGCCAAAATTGTCTCCTTTCTATTTCTTTGTTTGCAGTCACCCTTGCAGAAAACCTGCTGTCCACGGTTTCTATACAGCATAGGAGGACCTTTATTTAAATTTCCAGACAACACTTAGTCACCTCCATGTAATGCCAACAAAAATCATACTCACCAAAGCTACCAGGGCATGCGGTTTATATTCTTTTTATCTGAATTGAATAGCATGGGGGTGGAAGTGGGAAGGAATAATTTTCATCCTTTGCTCCGGTTCTATGGTCTTGAACTGATTTTTCCCATACAAATTGATTTGGATGACCAGATGCACATTGAAAATTTCCTTCTGAATCTCCCACCATTTCATACCGAAAGGTATGAAAGATCCTGGCAACTATCAAAACCAGAGTCTTGATGCAAATCTGACAGGATTTTTTTGATTGGCATCTTTCATCAGAATTGTCCATGTTAAGATATTTAAATTTAGTAGCCTGAGCAGTGGGATTGTGCAGTGAGTCAGTTGTGGTTGGTTGGTGGCTCCTACCTGAGGCAATCTGTGCTGTGATTGGTTGCTGTAAGTGTGGAGGGGGAGTTTCCCCTTTTCCCGCCTTTTTCTTCTGTGTGCTCTGTGATTTAACTGATGATGCTCCTATTTGCCTATCTAGTTTGTTGTATATATTGATGTAAAATTTATTTATTTATAGAAAACCACAAGTTTGCATCAATGTCTTTGTCTCCATTTCGACACTGGCTGCACAATTCTCTGACAGTCAGTATCAGAAACTTGCACATACCCTTTTAAAATTTTTATTATTGTATCCGAAGAAAGTGGTTTTGGTATAGTTTGTCAGAGAATTTCATTTTTATGCCATTGCCAGCTTGTGTCACATGATATATAAACTTTCTCTTGTGCTCCCATAATTCTGGAATAAATTCTTGCTTTTCTTCCTAATTTTCCTGTCTGATATTTGCAGATATATTGAACTCACTATGCTTCATAACTCCCTGCTCTCCCTTCCAACTGCATTTCTTATTGCAACAACACACGTCTAACCTTTGCTCTCTCTGTTGCTTCTCTTCTTTATTTCTTATTTCATTACCCAACATAATCAGCGCTGATGATGTTACCTGATTGGGTAGTGAAATGTCTGCAAAGAAATAACCAAGCTCAGAGAGCACCAAGGACTCCACTTACAGATCTCTCGACATCACCATCCTTGAGCTTTTCTTTCTCTTTTCCTTACCTCACAAGTACTGTGTATTCCCACTACCCCATTACTTAACTCAGCTGATTTCTTCAGAAATTAAATGACTTCTTTACTATCAAATGTATTAGCTGCCCATTTCTGTTGTTCCCTGTTTATCTTAGTCGCTACTCTTCAATCTTGTTTGTGGTTGTCTTTCAGGCCATGTCCCTACTTGCACTTTACCATAGCACACACAGTCATGCCCTGACAATGTCTATGTTTCCTATCAGTCAACGGTGTTGTCTACATTTCACCCCCAGTCCATCCAAAGGTGAAACAGTCTTACATAACCATTTTAAATAGTCTTTATGCCCTTGAGCTGATCCTGTCCTACCACAGCTTTGAGGTGTTTTAAACCTGTAATAATTTGTTGCTATTATCTTGTAGGTGAGCTCCTCCAAGTGACCTCTTCTTGATGTGATTCATGGTCTATCGTAAGAATCTGGAGAGGCATGAACACATCCCCTTCCCTCTGGTCCCTAGGTAGCTTCCATCTCAGTCATTTTTTTCCTGATTGTCCTTTCCATTACAACTTCGACTCCTAAGATCCTTTCATATCTGTCATATCTACTTTTGACACTAATGTCTCTGTAGGCTTCCAGCAAAGAAGAGGAGAGGAAAACTACTGTTATATTTGGGGAACAAATGGGTGCATTTGCTCTGCTGTCTTCTGAAACATATATTTTTCTTTAAATGTAGCAGCCCCACTTTTTCTCAATGCAGCATCTAGAAAATCATGAGACATGTTGAGCTAAGCTTTTGTTGTTCATTTTTTAGTTTTTCCATATTTGACACCTGATTGCCCAACTTCTGTTCTCCTGTTCTATGGGATCTATACTCCTCCCTCCACCCTAGGACTATTTCTGCTCTGGCATCTTTTCACCCATGTCTTTATTTCATTTTCTTTTAATTGAGAGGCATTTGACTGTGGTATTGAAGGAGAAATGGAGAAACCCGCTGTCAGCTCTTTGAGGCAGTGTAGACAAGAAGCACTAACTTGAGTAATAGTACATTTTCATTGTAACAGAAACTTGCAAGCCTAAAAGTATCTCTCCTCTCCCTTACTTTTACTCTTGTCAAAATTAGGTAGGGTTCCTTCTAGTACTTTTTTCACTCCCTGGCCCTCCTTTATACTCAGATTTCATTTATTATACTATTGTCTGGGCTTTGACTCTTCTACCTGTACCCCAGAGTCATATCCACACACAATTACACCCATCCAGAGACACTTAGGCAGAATCCTGAATTAAAACCTACTCCATTCTTGCCGCAATTTATGAAAGTTTCTCCCCACTGGTTGATAACATGCTGAAAGAAGATGGCAACAAAACCAGAAAAATCCCTCTAATCATCTTACACATAATGAGAGGCACACTCAGAAATCAGTTTATCTATTGATTAGACATGTCCCCACTTTATTTTTAATAACTCACAACAATGTACATAATGCTCTCTCTTGCTATTTCCCACGCAACAGCAACCCTGTGAGATGAATTGGGTTGAGAGAGTGTCTGAAGCAAAGTCACCAGCCAGCTTCAGCACCTAAGGGTGGACTAGAGCTCATGGTCTCCTGTTTAGCCCAGCACTTAAACCACTACACCAGAATGGCATCCCAGTGTTAATGCCATGCAGAAGCAAAACTGTAGTTTCCTGGGTCTGTTTTTTATCCTTTTTTGAAGATGGAAACCACATCAGCTCTTTTCCAGTCCTCTGGTAGCTCCCCGATGCTCCAGGGTTTTTGAAAGATGTGGTGCAGTGGTTCTGAGATGACCTTTGCCAGTTCCTTTAGAACTTTGGGATGAAATCTTTCAGGTCCTGGTGATTTGTGTTCATCGAGATCATACAGGTATTCTCTTACTATTTTTTTACTTATTTTTACTTTTATTTCTAGTCTGTCTTTTACAGTTATGTTTTTGGTAGATTGAGCTATAGTTTCTTTTTGTGTGAAGACCGATGCAAAGAATGAGTTAAGCAGCTCTGCTTTCTCTCTGTTGCCTGTTAC
>JANHFL010006206.1:0-10547 GCA_032468155.1 Oxyrhabdium leporinum
ATTGCTGGGAGGCAGAGGCCGAAGGGTGGGGGCTGGCGGGTGGGTGGGGCTTCAGCAACATTTGCTGTATAAGACGCACAGACATTTCCACCCACTTTTTTTTGGGGGGGGGGGGGGAATGCGTTTTATAATCCAAAAAATACAGTAAGTTGTAAGCTACAGTAATTTTCTTCTGTTAGCATGGACTGGAGGAATATCTCACAAATCTATAGGTTGCTTGCTCACTGAATATAGAATGTGTAATGCTCCACTGTGTAGCTGAACACATGGAAAAACAAGTTCTAGAGGTTAAGTTGATAAAGCAATAAAATACAGTCTGCATCTGTTCCCCAAGCATATAATCTGGAAGCTGTAGCTACTTCACATACCCATTATAATCTGTAATCAAGAATGCATTGTCACTTCCATTTTCCACTGCATAAGAAATTGGAGTCCCATAATTTGTAGTATCGGAGGATTTCATCCAAAATGCACATGTGATCTCATTGAGTGAGGGGAGGACACCATCAAGCAAAACGTAGCCATAGATTCCAGAGACTTCGAAATCCAGGTTAAATCCAGAAGACTGCTCTGCAACAGATAGGAAAAATGTTTAGTTCTGTGACAATATCACAATACCTTTATGGTGGCTAGCCGTGTTCCTTCTCCAATTTTACACTGTAAGAACTTGCACAATTCAAATTTCCAAGATCAGCCTTTTAAGTGCCAAACTGAAGGGTAGTCTCAAATGCTACCCCTGAAGCTAAAGACAGGCTTCATTGAGATTAAAATGAGGGTGACCATACTCATCAATTGGCTCAAAGTATCCTCCGACACCCCCCTTGGCCTTGCTCCGTTAACTCTGAGGGATGATTTTAATCCACATGGAAACAGGCAGTGGAAACTAAAATCTCATCTTTGGGCTTCTCTCTAGGTCTTTCCTTCACAATGGGATATGCTCAGGCACAATGTTATGCATTCAGCTCAGCTGCCCGTGAACAATACAGGAAGATTCCTTACTTGGAGAAATAATGCCCCTGTGTCTCTGGAGAGAAAGAACCTGTACTACAGAGACATTCTGTAGCTTTATCTCACCACTGCTGCATAAATATTCAGGACACACAGGACAATTCTATACCTCCCCATTTTTAGATACCAACCCTGCTATAAAATACAATATTGCCAGGTTCTTCACAATAGCACTCCAAGTTCCTTCTATTATAACCCCTGCCATAAACAAGCCTTAATGAATATCTAGTTTGCCATATTAGAGTGCTCTACAATACCTTTAATGCTCTTCTATAAGCATATAATATTCTTACCCGTTCTTTTAGAATCTTTTAAAATATTGTTTTTACATCTACTTTCCGTTTTAATACATATATCTTTTATATCTTCTAGCTCTGATTATCTTCTAATCTTTTCAATTGACTGTACTCCATCTTCCTTCCTAGTTTAGGACTGTAATAAATATTTGATTTAAATGATTCAGTTCTTTGAGGTAAGTTTTCCCATTGCGCTGGTTCAGAATGAAAACACTTATTTTTAAACTGAGCAAGGGAGAAGTTGGGAAGGCTCTGGCTTTTCTGATTATATAGCCATGTTAAACAAAATAGACACGCTGGTTGTAAGAAAATACCGAGCACCACATTTCTATAAAAATGATTTATATAGAAAATGTCCAGTGTAAAATATCCACTATTCTTCTATCTAAAGACCCTTCAGCCTTAGAAGGTATACCATATAATTGGACAGTTAACCCTGATGAATGAAAACCATTCCATCTGCACTCAAATCTCTAGTGCTGTTAACATTCCTTGGTGCACAGTATTACCATGTGGCAGCTAAAATGTTTTAACTTGCTCTTTAACTTATTTTTTTACATTTGCTTCATCTTGTATTCAAGAGTTAAGCAAACCTATCTCTTTCAGTTTGCCACAGACAAAAGGAGAGCTTTGACAGAATCTATAGTTTGGTAAGGAAAATTAAGTTAAATTAAAATCAACATATCTTTGAATTCCAATGGATTCTAACACAGTTCATGAAACAAAATATTTTATGGCAGCAAATTACAGAAATATTTTCTCATTCAAAATACCACTAAAAGTGGCAGAAGAAAATTAACATGCTTTAGCGACGATAAAATTTACTGTATTGACAATAAACATTTCTCTTCTCTAGAGCCAAGACATACTGTATTAAGTTTACAACTGTTAGATTTTAAAGAATCAAGCCCGTGTTGGCTCTTAACAACCACGTGGATTGATTTTCTGCATGATTGTACTATTTTTAATAATTTTTAAAAATAAAGTATTTAGTTTTAAAAATAATAATCATATATTATTTTTAATAATTTGCTAGTTGGCCACAAAAGTTGCTACAGTACTTTAGTACAAAGCAAGGAATGAAGAAAATCTTTTCCAGCTGATTAACAAGCACTTGAAGAACACACAAGAAATACTCTGTAACTTTATAGAAAATGAAATTTCAATTTAGGGAATAGTAAGATTCTAAATATTATTATTTAGTTAAATTTAGTGGCCACCCAACTCTAGTGGATTCTGGACAGCATTCAAAACACATTTTTTTCAGTGTCTCATTTATATTATTGGTTTAAAATTGAATTTATAATCATAAATCCAATATTGAATTATTGCAGTTATTTAGTGTATACTGGGATTTGCAAAGTCTGCTATATTCTTGAGAGTCATCTGGTTTCGGTTCAAGTCTGCAGAATTGTTGCCAAGATAGGTTTGCTAATACTTTGAACCTGGGTACCTGTTTCACACCTGCTACCTGTAAAGCCAGGAGGACATTTACAAATGTACGAATTCAAGGCATCCATACAGGTTCCTTGATTTTCACAGGGATTGGATTCACATTCATTGATGTTCACTTCACATTGGGGCCCTGTATATCCTGTAACACAGTGACACCTTTGAGAAGACAAAAGAAAACAAAAGAATTCTCTTTACTACACTTTAAACAATTACATTCTAGCTGTATTAAAATACAAAGTAAGTTACTTAAGTAAAATGAAGAACCAATAAGAAAGTAAATGGAAAGCTTAAGTATGTAAGACGTTGGGAAAAAAAGATCAATTGTGGAGTCTGAATTTGAAATGCTTACAAGTTCTGGCAATTGTGGATCTTGTTTATTTTTGCAACCCTAAAGAATGTTGGAAAGACATTGCATAAAACAGCTGAGGAGCCCGCCTTGCCTATCTGTCTGTCAACAGGATAACCCTCTGAAAGCACACAAAATTGGACCAAATTTGATGTGGAGAAAAAGCTGGCAAAAGAAAGAGTGAGTTAAAAATGGCTGAACCCCCAGCCAAGGACTATGGAGAAAAAAAAAATCCAGAACAAATCCCCCAAATGCATTTCTGTGGAAGAGACAGTTAGGCAACAGTTAGATCTTTTAATCCAATTACTGTATATGGAAGTAATCTGTGACTGGAATGACGTGTAAGCCAGAGTAAATAAATAAAAAATGAAAATACAATAACCTCGGGTGCCAAAAAATTGGATTAAGGCACTAATAGTGTTGGAGATATGTTCACTTATGGAAGTAAAATAGATACTTATAAGACAAAAGGAAAAGTTCATGTATGAAGACTAAAATAGATAGGATTCTAAAAGCAGTTATTCTGTTATACTTGAGGCCCTAAGGCAGGGGTGTCAAACTTGCAGCGGCACCTTGTCGTCATGTGACATATTGCGACTTCCCCCTTCGCTAAAACATGGGTGGGCATGGCCAGCGCATGATGCATCCAGCCCGTGAGCCACGAGTTTGACACCTCTGCCCTAAGGAATAGTTGCTTTGGTTCTTTAGCAAGCAAGCAAGTGAACAAACAAATATACTGTATTAGCATTATTAAACCTTTATATATATCTTCAGAGCTATATGCATACATCTTTTTACCTATAACCATTGATTCCATCTTTGCAAGTGGCTCCATTTTTACAAGGTCTACTGAGACATTCATTAATGTTTTTTTCGCACACAGCACCACTAAATCCAGGCAAGCACTTGCAATGGAAACCTGCAACCTGATCTTCACAGGTAGCCTTGTTGAAGCAGGGATTTGAAAGACATTCATTTATTTCTGCTTCACAGTGAGTACCTAAGAAGGAAGAAAGGAATAAAGATGTTATTGGCACCAGGTAATTTCTGAACTTTAGAGACTCTGGACATATTAAAAAGAATGAAGATGAAAAAAAAAGTTAGTAAGTCAAAATACATTTTTAAACAATCCTGAAGTAGGTATTCAATATAACAAATTTGCTGGAGACTGAAGAATCAACTCTGCTAATATATTAAATTAATTGCTAAAAAAATTGTCCTTTTTTAAAATGTCACAGACTTCTCATTTATACCGATAAGGAAAGTCACACACGATAACACCTAACTATGTGATCCTTTTTTTAAAAAAACTGGAAATTCCCTCTTTTTTTTTTGAAGATCTTGCAAGCAATATAAAACATCTTGAGAGCTATATGAAATATTAGAAGAGGGTCATCAATAAAACAGACCGACCTGTGAATCCTTCTGGACACAAGCAGTGGTAAGAGTTAATATCATCAACACAGACTGCTTTATTCAGACAAGGATTTGAACTGCATTCATTTACATCTTCTTCACATAGTAAGCCTTCAAATAATAAAGATTACAGAGAACATTAATAGTGTATACATGCAGATTTACAAGTTCACACAATGGACTTACACATGGAAGATACAATCCTAAAAATAGTGAGGTATAAATTTCCAGGACAGCAGTTAATAATGAATTTTCAACTTTATTCATTAGACATACACATTCTTGTTTCTTTGCTCTAGCTGCAGTCCATGGCAGGTGCCCTTTGGAACATCATTACCCCCCCCTCCCCAAATTCATATGGCTCCCACCCTGGCCTTACTTAAACAAGCCCTAAAAACCTGGCCTAGGGCCAGAGTGGGGAATAGATCCCTTGTGTAAAATTTGGGTTTCCTGAATGATGGTTGTATTTTTCCAGACTTTTTAAAAAAATTTGGACAATGGAATTCTTTGTTTTAATCTTTGGTTTTTTATTGTTGTATTTTGCAAGTTGCTCAGTCATAAAAGACTGGAAGGGCCTATAAATTAGATAGATAGATAAATAAATAGCTCTTTCCATTCATGTTACCAATTTGGAAAGGAGGGTTCACCATGGTATTTACATTATAAACTTTTCTAATTAGAAAAGTTGCAAGCAGAACCTGGTATTGTTATCAATTACAGGATTTCTGTATTGAATAAATAATATAGATGTTAGCGTACCATGTCCTTCAGCTTTTATCAAGAGGATATACATTCATTTACCAAGTGTGGATACAATCCAGAGCTGTAGTTTATTACTGCAGCAAAAATCCCAAACAAATAGATGAAAAAATCCATTTAATCACCTTAAAAACAATCTGCACCAAACTTCCTCTAATTGAGAGGTTTATATCATTTCCTTTTTATTTTAATGGTAAACCACCATCTTGCCCTAGGTGCATAATAATTACATTTTGGCTGTTGAATTCAACCAACATTATAGGAGAAGACCCATACAATCCTGATATGATCAAATGATGACATTTATCCTTTTTCTTCTGTTCATAGACACCTCAGTGACTTTCCATTCAGTTTCAGCTACAAAAGCTTAGCCAGATGTATTGCTACTTTACAACAAGACTCAATTTCCCCCATATTGTAAGGGGGAAATAGGGCAGCCAATGACAGCCCATTCTTACCCATCCCCTAATATGAAGGCAACCCATAGAGAACTTGCCTTTAGAAGTTGTGGGTCTCCATCACTGGAGGCTTTAAAAAGACACTGGTCTGAAATGGTAGAGCACAGGTGTCAAGCTCGCAGCATCACATTGCTGTCATGTGAGGTATCACAACGTTTTCCCCCTTTGTGGAGCTGGGGTGGGCATGGCCTGCGCGTGATGCATCTGGCCTGCGGGCCGCCAGTTTGACACCTGGTATAGGGTCTCCTGCTTAAGCAGGGGTTGGACTGGAAGACCTCCAAGGTCCCATACAACTCTATTATTCTATGTTCTAACTAATATGCTGCATACTGGAGGTGGTGACATAAGGATATTTGGAATGCAGACATTTAAGAAACCTTTATGCAGATATTTTTAATATAATTAGAATGTTATAAACAAACATTATCATTTCTTATGCCCAGCATACTATAGCAATAAAAATTATGTTGAACTGTTTCTCCCAATTCACACACACACACACAACCCCCCCTCCCACAATCTCTATGAAACCAGCAAAATACAGAAAGCAAGATATTCACAAGCTCCATAAATATGAGCCGTAACTTTTTTAAAAAAGTTTGCAACCTGGAGATGAAGCTTTACTGCTTTAGTTCATTTGTCACCTGAGTAGCCTGGCTGACACTGGCAAATGAATGCTGCAGTGCCATCCTTGCAAATCCCTTTGTTGAGACAGGGAGATGACTTGCATTCATCAATCTCTTTTTCACACTTTAATCCTAGAACACAACCCAAAAGAACACAAAGAAAAATAAATCGGGATAGGCCAAAAGTGCAAAACACATCAAATAAATATCAAGCAATAGAAAAATAAAATGTGATTTTTGGGAGGAGGGGAATTTGAATCTATTTACACCTAGGTTAGAAACAGGTATGAAACTGGGATATATGAAAACCACACAGCTAATGCATCTGAGAGTCTATTTGGTTCTAGTCGCTACTGAGCTTGTTGACAGGCAAGCCTTAGGCTTTCGTTTAAACAAAAGCTCAAAAGACATTCTGTTTCAATTAAATATTCTAATTCACCCGAGTACTAAAACAAAATTGAGTTAATGATAAAACAGAGAAATCCACCAGTGATGCTGGGTTGCTTTTTAAAAATCTCACATTTTTCCTCTGCTTTTCCTCTGTAAAGATGTAATTTTTGATGAAAGATAAACTCAGTGAAATTTGTATCCATCTCTATTGTCAAATTTTTCACACGGAGAAGAGTGTGGTTAAACTTGTACTTGCTTCTCATTTTATTGTTAAATGGGTAGACTGCCAAAAAGGACTGGCAAATCTAATTCAGCATCAGAAATATGTCTGGATATACAAAGATTCAAACATAGACTTTTAAGGACCAAATGTCTAAAATCTGTCCTGAATGAACAAATCTGTTTGTTTTCCTATGTATTTGTTTTCTTTTCAGCCCTCAGTTTCTCCCTATTGCCAGCAAGCACATAGCTCTTTACTATAAAAAAATCCACTCATTTATTTCCAGCTGACATTTGCAGTATTCAAGGTCGATGTGACCTTTTACTGATACATTTTAACAGAAATTGAAATATTTTGCTAAACTGTTAGGTCTCCTGCAAAAGGCATATATAGATAGATTCTGTCCTGTTTTACTCATTCTTAATGTATGAGTACAGATCAAGTTAATAATTCCATACTTTTATCAGATTATAAGCAGGGTTTGCAAGGACTCGTTATCTGAATATGTACAGGATCAATCTATACTTAGAACTGAGGGGGCGAGTTTCACAATTTCCACTATAGTTAAGTTGCAAAATTTTTGAAGGGTCCACGAAAGCTATCAGTCTAAAGAAAAAATATTCAGACAGGCTAGTATAACTAGTGATGTATAGTTTTAACGATTGCAAAATTCATCTTTGATATAAATGATGCTAACCTGCTTCGACCTATAAAAATTGTTCATTTATAATGGAACAGGGTAGAAGAAGACTAATAGCTGCAAAATATATAAAAATGATATCAAAATAACCATGTGGCAATGAAAAGATATACTTAAAAGAAGGGGAAAAATCAAATAAGTATTGCTACAAAGCAGGAGTTAAAAAAAAAACCTTTGGAGCCGTAACAAGAAGTCAACAAATCTCTTTAAAATTTTCTTTCATTCACAGAAGACCTTGTGAAAGACTACTCCACGTAGCCAGAGACATTCCAATATGTTTACAGGATACCACCCAAACTTCTTATTTGACTTTATTTTAGGCTGCAACCAACATTTTGTTCTTTCACAATTTTTAGGCTCCAGTCCCTCATAGGAAAAAGTGGGCCTGCTTTTCAAGAAATGTTTCTACTCCTTCTTTGAATATTCATGGAACACTTCTTAAATATATTTCTGTTTCTTCAACGGCAATATATCTGTCAAAGCACGATATTCAGAGAGGATTGCAACCATATTACTTACCTGCATATCCTGGTGGGCATATGCAAATATAACCACTTCCAACCTGTTTGCAGGTTCCACTGTTATGGCATGGTTGCAGGAAACATTCATGGAATATCTGTTGTCAATAGAAGAAAAAACAAAGCAAAAATATAGGCAAAGAAAACATTACCTGTTCAATAGCAAGTTGCAGTTTAGACTTCCTATCCGGGCTCTAAATGTTAAGTCTTATTAGATGCTATAAAGGCACCATGGTCTCAAATACTGTGTGGTGAAAATAAAATGGCGCGGGGAAGGAATGTACACTGTGTTAAATTTCTTGAATCAAATCCAGGTAACCCTCAATTTACAACCATTTGTTTAGTGACTGTTCAAAGTTAGAATGGCACTGAAAAAAGCCACTTACAACTAGTCCACGCACTTACGACACAGCATTCCCATGGTCATGTAATCAAAACTCAGGTGCTTGGCAACTGGCATGTATTTACGATTATCACAGCATGCTGGGGTCATGTGATCACCCTTTGCGAGCTGGCTTCTGACAAGTAGAGTCAATGAAGAAAGCTGGCCTTAATAAATGGGTGATTCAATGTAGAATTGCAATGATTCATTTAACAATTGTGGCAAAAAAAAAAAGTTAACACCAGGCATGGCTCACTCAACAAACAACCACCCTGGTTAGCAATGGAAATTCTTGTGGTCATAAATCAAGGACTGCAGGGGGCGGAGAGGAGGACAGTGATGAAGACAGCATTAAAGCACAGGATCTACCCCGTTTCTACATGCACCATGCCACTGCACCCATACCAAGGAGGGGTGGGATTTGCAATGTAATGCCAGGATCCCTCTTTCATCATTCCAAAAAAAGTAGTGAGCTGTCGCAGACACTCACATGGTGCATGGGATACAAATGAAATAAAGGACATTACGAGAGGCAGCAACCATTTAACTTTCAAACCCATCATTTTCAATGGGTTCCCCCCCCCCCCAAAACAGCTTTCTACTTTCTTTGTAATTGAACATTCTGGAAAATCACGACAGCTGTTCTTGCCTGGCTGCTGACTTTGGGGTCCTTGCTGATATTTTCTGGAGCAACTGGACGCACCACACTCTCCTCCGCTGCAGAAAAAGTAGAGCCAAAACCTAAATGGGATTGACATGAAATCAACTGTAAAAAATACTGCACTGACGAAATCCTCTAAGTGAAGACTCTAATACTATAAACGTTGCAATACCTGAAAAGGAATATAGTTGCTGAGGATAGAGAGATCCAATCATATTCATTTAAAGCCCGAGTATCAAAACGTGTTATACTTCTTCAGGTGGGCTCCAGTTTCTAACTATTGATGAAGCACTGAACTCTTTCTGTCACATATCCTGCCATGATCAGAATCAGTATGGTTCTTCAACGTTTTAGTATAAAATCTGAGTATTTTAATTGCCAGCATACTTCATCTATGCAAACTCAATTCAGATCTTGTGCTAGCCGGGAGAACTGGCAGCAACAGTGTAAGAACCCATAATTAAGAAAAGATAGTTAAATTCGGGAACATAATAATTTTCTGCCCATTCCTCATCAAGGTCTAGAGCTGGCTATCAGGAGATGGGGCTATTAATCACAGGATAGGTTTGCCTCTCCCAAAGTACTATTGTGATATAAAGATCCCTTTCCTTGTTATTTTTGTTCCATGTGAATTGTGTAATGGTATCTTGACAGCTGTTTTTTGTCTGTATTCCCTTAGCCAAGGCGCAACCTAACTTCTCTTTAAGTACGAGACAGCCATTTGTAAATACATGAAGAGTCAAGCTCTTCCGACTCTTAGGTTTATTGCTGATCGTTTTCATACCCTTTAGAGAATATAACCTACTTGAGCAGTCTGCTATAGATCTGGCTCCAATGATTGTTGTTGTTCCATAAAATGGACAAGATAAGCAGTAGGACTTTCCTGGATCAGGTTGGTAATAGTCTCTGGGACAAGGATGGCAGGGCATTAAACCAGAACGTGAAAATTCTCCAGCTGGGCAAGGAACTGCAAAGCACACAACAGAATCTTCTTTTACGCACTGATATATCATTTTAACATGGTTTTACAAAAGAGAAAAGATTTGTTTCAATCAATGGAAAGCTTTGGATGGATGCAAACCATATCAACCACCGAGTGGATTTAAATGTTCCAGAACCAGATTATTGTACCAAATCTCTGTCATCTAGATAACATTTTCCAAATTCCAATCTTATATATCTTATATGTAATATCTTATATATCTTATATGGACAGCACTCCAGAGAGTTAACAACATTGCCCAGAGGATCATTGGTTGCCCTCTCCCCTCTTTGGAAGAGCTTTATAGCTCCTGCTGCCTTAAGAAAGTTC
>JANHFL010006206.1:26319-46010 GCA_032468155.1 Oxyrhabdium leporinum
CCTTTAAGGGTGTGTGTGTCATGTGACTGGGTGGGAGTGAGTGACATTGAGCTGGTCACGCCCGGTGGCTCCCGGTGTTTTCTTTTCTGTGGGAAACGGGTCCAAATGGCTCTTTGAGTGTTTAAGGTTGTAGACCCCTGTCCTAAGCTATCCAGAATTAAATGGCTGAATTTTTATTCCTGGTCACTTGTTGATATAACTTTAAAGTTGTATCCAAACATATGCATAAAATATACACACAAAAAGTAATAATCTAAATATGACTAACCACATAGAAAACTGACATTTAATACTCTATATCGATTCTACTGCGTGCATGGATGAAGTGACATATTAAGCAAATAAGACAGAAAACAGCATCCTTTTCCCAATTCAAAAGTTTCTTTTTAAAAAGCCAACCCAACCACAGAGAGGCAAGATAAAATTTCCTACCCCTGCAACTTGTCTCTGACCCAGACCAGGCACCATTTGGCTGGCATAGTCGTATGCTACTTCCAACGAGATCAAATCCTGTTTTACATCGAATTCCACAAGCGGCATTGAAGTAATTGTTGCAGACATTCTGGATAAAATAACCATTTTCTGGAGGCTGCAGCTCAGGGCAGTGGACCACTAATCAGAATACACAACAGTAAGGAAATAATTCACAACACATTTCTATTTTATTCAGAACTTCAGAACCGCAGTGAGTTCAACAGGGTTTGCCCCCCCAGATATCAAAGAAATATCTTCTTTAAGTTATTCACTTAACCTAAAGACTATATAACTTTATTGTCCTTCTTGCTATTCCTACACTGATTATAGAAAACAAAAATTTAAAAAATATTTGCACTATTTTTCAATCAATATCCATTATTGCGCATGTGATTCTGTAATCGACAGATTATTGCTTCTATTTCATCAATCTTTTTCTGTTTCAAAAGGCAATCAAGATGCCTAAAAATCTTGAAGTTCTTGGAAAGCCCCCTATCTTAAAAATAATGCAACAAATGAAAGAAAACTGCCTAAAATATTTTTTGTCCACTCCTGTATAGTGTACAGCCATATGCATTGGAAACCATGAGCATCTGCAAGGGACAAGGGAGATGCAAATTGGCAATGCAATACACTTGAGGAAATGCTCCTGTAAATGATGTGATGTACATCCTTGGACCAGATATCCAGAAGCAAGGGGCCATTTCTGTGATGACATCATCACGTATGTGTCATTATTGTGTTACTGTGGTTTGCCACATGCGCTTCTGACACGAAGGAAAATATAACTTTATAGATTTCATAGAAATACATACTGATTTCCCGGTGGACCAATTCAAGTAAGAAATATTGTTCATGATGTTAAATTTTTAACTGAGCTGTTTCTTTAAGAAGTAGCTTACCTTCACACGATTTACCTCTAGGACGATACCCTTCCTTGCATATACAGTCCTCAACAGAAGTACTTCCTGGTGGAGAAGTGTGATTCTCATCAGGACACGAGGTGCAGGTGCTTATTCCACCTGGTGATCCTTCAGGCTTGTAAGTTCCAGATGGGCAGGCTATAAAGCAAAATGTATATATAATAAAGGTAAGCCAGGATTAGGCTAGTAAAACATACAGTTATGCAACATCTGCAGTTTTACTCCCTGATTTCCAAAACTGATGACAGAGGGCCCCTATGTACTTTATTCACAGCTTGCATCAATGTATTTGCTACTTCATGACACCTTTCTATCAAAATCAAGTCAGTCATTCTTTGGAAAAAGAAACAGCAATACGCAAGTAAGAAGTTTGTATTATACAAACTCTTTTGGGTATGCCTCAAATGAAAAAAAAAATCTTTATTTCATCTGGTTCATCTGGTTCCAATGTACGTATTATATTTTAAATCTTCCTCAGCTTCATTTTTAAAAATTTCAGTGTGAAGGGAAAAATCTACATATTAAAAATACTTCTATTTAGGGAACTCAATTAGAAGTTGGAAAATAATCCGCATATGTCATTTTCCTCCATATCAAATGCTAATAGCTGGTCACATTAAAGACTTTTGGCTCTCCTTTGCTTTGCTGTAGATCCTTAAGAGCCTATTATGTCTTTTATTATACTATATCTCTCTTTCGCAGAGAATGGAGTTGCTACATCAAAAATTTCAAGAGATTTTCACTACCTATCTTCTGGTGGAGAGATTCAAAGGAAAAAAGTTATTTAACTCATTAGAGCGATCAGCAAATTCACACATGTGTGTGCGTGTACACGCACACACATGATCATACAAAAAGGCAGAAAAGATCAGTGGAAAAGCTAATTAATAAACTCTAAAATTAAGGTTGAAACAGGAAAATAAAAATTTTAACAACACATATAAAATAAAATAATAAAATATTACAATTTTGCAATGAGAGAAACCCAGCTTATTTTACAATCTGCTTTGTGATATTTTTTTAAATGAAAATGAACAAAAAAGCTTAAACCTAAAAAATAGAACTTGAAAAAATAACAAATGACTATAATAAAATTGATAAAATATAGTTAGGAAATGATGAGCAGTTTTTAATAAACTATATTTGCTTGCTATTATATTAATTGACCAAAGCAAATTACCCATTTTGATTCAATGCTTCTGTTCCCCACTGTTTTGTAATAATAAACCTAGGAGTTGGATTCTTTTTTTAAAAAAATGCTACATTTTTATAAAGGATAAAAGTAAAGGTAAAGGTTTCCCTTGTCCAGTCATGTCAAACTCTCATCTCCTTTCTTTGCTGAGGGAGCCAGCATTGCCTGAAGACATTTCGGTGGTCATACGGCCTGCATGACTATATGCCAAGATCCATAAAATGCTATTACCTTCCCAGCGAAGTGGTACCTATTTATCTACTCACATTTGCATGCTTTCAAACTGCTAGATGGGCAGGAGCTGGGCCAAGTAACGGGAGCTCACCCCATCTCATGGCACTTAGGTCTTTCCAACTGGCAAGCTCAGCATCTTTAACTGCTGAGCTATCGTGCCCCCTTAATAGCAATAGCACTTAGACTTATATACCGCTTTACACAGTGCTTTACAGGCCACAGTTCTTTACAGAGTCAGCATATTGCCCCCAACAATCTGGGTCCTCATTTTACCGACTTCAGAAGGATGGAAGGCTGAGTCAACCTTGAGTCAGTGAGAATTGAACTGATGGCAGCCGGCAGTCAGGAGAAGTAGCTTGCAGTACTGCATACCACTGTGCAACCACAGCTCTTAAGGGGATGATAATAACTCAGCAAAACATGATTTCATTATCAAAGTTTGTTGGATGATTTTCTCAATTTCTTCACAAACATTTGACTAAAATTTATGACTAACTAAGCATTGCTACCAAATATGGTAACTCAGGCAACAGTTATACAAGAGTTCTGTTCCAAGAATTTATGAATAAACTGATGTTCTCCATATTGGATTGTGCGCTGCACTTGCACAAAATGGAACCTGTTGTTTCGCGAACCTACACAAATCATGGCCACAGTCTTTGCAGGTTTGCATTAAGACAGTTCAAGTCAATGCTTTTGTTATCCAGATTCTTGCAGCATATACCAAGTTGTTTACAATCCCTTTAATATGATCTATAAAAAAATTATTTAATACAGTTTAGCAAAATGTAAATTAGGATTATCTTCATGGGCTTGATTCTATGCTTAGATTTAAAAATAAATTTTACATTAGAATGCCGATATGATTTATATACAAAAAAGCTTAATATAAAATGGTAGAATTGATTTCAAATGAATTAATCCAAAATTGAATATCATCAGTTTCTGGAGTGATCACATTGCAAGATCATTTTTTACTATAGCAAAATTAGATGCTGTAGTAGACAATTTATTACGTTCATACATATTTTACAATACAGTGGTTACGGTTAGATCAATACCCATGTCTTTTTCTTACAAAATTTCATCCTATTTTACCTTTTCAATCTATATAATGTTTTCCAAAGGATTTTTTTAAATATTCTATGGCCATTCAGCAAATATAAGTTATCACTGCATAG
This sequence comes from Oxyrhabdium leporinum, assembly GCA_032468155.1. NCBI lineage: Eukaryota > Metazoa > Chordata > Lepidosauria > Squamata > Cyclocoridae > Oxyrhabdium > Oxyrhabdium leporinum. The sequence goes on from JANHFL010006206.1 coordinate 30,324, forward strand.
TATTACCTTTGCCTCCCAGCTAGGGCAATGCCCCAACCACTCCAACTATTGAGATATCTACAAATCTTATAATCCCAGTTGCATGTTCCCCAAATGATTGGTGTTTTCACTTTTACTTCTGTTAAAGAGTTAAGAAGTTTCAGAAACAGTTGTGCCATATCACACATTCCTTGGATTCAGCAATAGCAATAAGTGAAAGAGCAAAATCTTTTAGTAGCATAATGACTTCAATTCAATTGTAAATTACCAAATGTAAGAGTGGCCTTATGCCCTATAATTCCTTTGCTTTGAAAGTGCACTGATTTTTAAAATAGTGTCAGTCTGTATAGAGAAGACTGACTAAACTTTTTTCTAATCTTTCTAAAATTAGATAACATATCCTTGAGAAAAAAATTAAACAGTGCTAACTAGTTAGCATATCCACGTATTCATTCATAATGCAAACGAGACCATTTAAAATAGGGGACTCCAACCCCCAATGCACAGACCTGTACCGGTCCGTGGCCTGTTAGGAACCCCCAGTTTGTGGAAAAAATTGTCTTCCAGGAATTGGTCCCTGATGCCAAAAAGATTGGGGACCACTGATTTAAAAGACCAGCAAAACAAACAGTTCCAAGTGTGATGGTTTAACTTTCTTGCTACTCCAAAGACTGGAGGAAAGTATCTCCCATCTGGATAGAAAGCTCAGAGATACAATTTCCTTGAACTTTATTTACCCTTTTGGATCGCCCTCTATTTACAGTAGTTTTAATAGGATTATTTCTATGAATGTATGATGTATTAAATATCATTCATTCCAGTGAATGAACTGGAAGGTTCCAACTAGGATTACTTCAAATTTCCCAATGGAAACGTTCATACAGTCTATGTGTAAAGAATACTATTTTAGAATTTTTATCTTTATATACATATTTTCTCAATGACATCAATATTTAATATGAATTTGTAAAGTACTGTCAATTATAAAATAAGATTGACACGTTCATATACAGACACTGTGAAAAATATATCATAACGTGAGAAAAAGGCTTATTTCTGTCCCCTGGAAGCACATTCCTCAATGAAATCTGTGACGGCTGTGACGGCTAAGAAAATAAACATTTTAAATGGCACATGTCTACAAACATTTGTAAGTCTATGTCTGCGGGGATTGGAAATATTGATTCAAAGCAACATGTACACTTGTTGAAAAGCTTATTTATGAAATCAACAGAAGTTAGTGAAACAATCAGAAAGTTTTGAGAGCATGTTTTGGTCAATGTGCTTGCCATGAAGGGCACTGCGTATTCATGCAATGATGGCCATGGCAGCATGAATAGATTCTTAAAAATCTCAGATGTAGCATGAAAGCTCAAAAAACAGACTGCACCAATAGAATTAAAGCCCCCCCGCTCCCCCATCCCCATAGAAAAACATCAAAATAGTAATATTTCGTACTCTTCAAGGGAATTTAGTACAATAAAGGGACAACGGTATAAGACTCTGTATGGAGCAGCAAGTCAAAAATGGTTAATTTAACAGAAAATCAAAGATATCAGATTCAAGGTGTTGGTCCTTAGCTTTAAAGCCCTTCATGGCATTAGTTCAGCTTATCTGAGGAACCATTTTACCCCAATAGGATTGGGCTGCCCCACCTGCAGGGGAAGAAAGGGCATGCAGCGGACCCTACCAGTCAAGGAATTCCAATTGGCGGGCCCAGAAAAGGAGCCTTTTCTGATGTGGAGCCCACCCTCTGGAACATTGGACACCCCATGGTAAGATTTTGACCTTCTAAAAGGACCTACAGACCTGGCTCTGCCAATTAGCCTGGGACCCCAATGTGTGTGTCATTCTGGAGGTAGTGAATGGACTAAGGTAGACCCCACCTTCTTCCGATGTGCATCTTGTCCCTTCCTCCCCATCCTTGTCAAATGTCAAGAAAGCTATTTGTTGGAGCAGAAGAGTAAATATCACAGCACTTATTGCATAATTCATAATTCATTTCTTAAGCCGATAATTCAATTTTCTTTTAATCAGGGCTGTAATTTCCTAATCAAGTGCATAAACTCCTTCAAAGGTTTTAAAATATATCTGTTTTCAGTTAGCAGGACTCATGAAATTATTGCTTTACAATTAATTTTATATTATAAATACATCATTTTTTTCAGAGTATTGTTATGCTCTTTGGGACAAAACCGAAGCTAAAGTTAATGATAAAAATAGATTTTTCTTAATGATTATGAATGGCCCAAAGTTGACACTGAAACCATACCAACCTTTTTAATTCTAGACATGATTTAAATAACAGCTGTATGCCAGAAGAGCCGAAATAATGATTAAACTACTGATAAGAAAAAATAAACTTAAAATTTTGCTTTAAAGGGTTTTCCTGTTTATTTTAGATGGTATATTATCTATGAAAAACTGTAACTGACCTTGTAAGCATACTAGGCAAAATGTGTTACAACGCATAAAAAAAAGTCTACAGAGAAAATATCTAGAGATCCCCCGCATCCTGGACATAAACTCTATCAACTTCTTCCCTCAGGACGTCACTATAGGGCATTGCATGCCAAAACAACTAGACATAAAAATAGTTTCTTCCCCCATGCCATCCCTCTGCTAAACACCTAACTCCCACCATAGCACTGTCTTATGCCTAAAGTTATTTATCCATAATGTATAGCTGCAGTACTATTATTATCCTCATTTTTCTTTACCACCCTTTTATTGGTATCATTATTATGATTATTATTACTCTGTTGTTTTGCATGTATGCTGAGAGTTTCTGCACCAGAGACAAATTCCTTGTGTGTCTAATCATGCTTGGCCAATAAAGAATTATATTCTGCTCTGTTCTGTTCCGTTCCGCTCCACTCTAGTCACTCCACTCTCCACTCCACATTCCTATTCCTATTCCAACTGGTATTCTCCTTAACATCAGCACAATGTCCTGTGATTGACCTGAATTTTTCACTTAACACAAGGAAAAGGGCTGCTTTGACAAACTAACCTCTCTATTTACTCTCACAAGCTGTCAGATAACAAACCTCCCATTCTAACTTGTTAGATAATTATTTCCCACCTTTTTCTTAACTAGGCACCTAATAACTGTTAGATACCTAACAATGTAGGTAATTCTGACTAATATGTAACCTTCCTTTTCTAACACTTAAAGTAAGCAATGGGGAGGTGAGGTTGAAGGGCTTTAAAACTTGCCCAATGAAAACAATTGTTTTTGTAAGCTGATACCATGGAATTCTTTCCTTGGTGCTACACAGGCTCACTATGGCTGACTGGGATATATTTGCGATGTTATGAGAACTGGGACTTCATTAATCAACTTGTATTAATTATAGTTGTCCTGGCCTTTTTCCCTCTGAATACCCTCTTCTGTATCCAGTCTGAAAATCTTAAAGCCAGCACCACACAAGCTTGAGGCATGAATGTGACCAAGCATAGTAACGAAGTCTGCACTTTATTTAGTGGTATTATCTTGATTTACAACACTTAAGATCAACGGCAGAAGTCAATATCCATAAGTCCCTCTTATGATGACAGGAGCATTCTGAAGATTGTTACTTGGGATTGACAGGCATAAATGACCAAACCACATGTATTAACAAAAACAAAAAAGCAAGCAAAATACTTCAGCTATGCAGCATAACTGTGAAACCAAGTGAAGGGGGAAGGATGAAGGTACAGCAGTCTGAATAAAAGTGATTGATCTTGTCAAGTACAATTGATGAATACCTGCAGGAAATTGAAGATATTAGTTTAGTAATCCTAAATTTAGTAATTTAGGATGAAAAGTATACTGTTGTAGGAATATATAAATGTATGGAAGAGTCTCATGTAGTTTGCTAAGAATGCAGATAAAAATGGAATTCAAAGGCTGGTAATAATTGCATGTTATATTACAATGAATGGGGATAATGGAGAGATTTTTATGAAAAAAAAGTGTGCATTATAAATAAATACTAGTTGACATGAAATGCAACAAGATGGGAACATGGTGCAAGGTTAAAGAAGTGATTGGGCCACTGGGAAAGTAAAGAACCAAGTAAAGAATGGTAATTTTGTTTGGAAATGTGATTTAAGCGTAAGTTTATTCATTATTCATGGTGAAGGAATACATTTAAGACTAAAAGGGGAAGACAGAGAAAGCCTTTTACAAGTTTATAAAGTCCTGAAAAAGATATGAATTTAAAGAATGAAGAAAAATGTATGAAATGATATGTGTTTTGAAAGCAAAGATAGTTTGTTAAATAAAGTATGCCTTTATTTTTTCTTATGATTTCTCTGTGCTCCATGTAGTATTACTTAGTTTGATTTAGAAAGAAAACAAATAAAATAAGCAGCTTGTAGAAACGAGTAAGATTTGCTGTGATCAGATTTTAATTCACCAAAGAAAACAAGCATGCTTATTTAACATTTTAAGATTTCACACTTAATATATACATAAAATATACTGCACGATAGAACAGACTTCCAAATGAACACTCAAAGGGCTGAATAATAATTATCATCACATTTTACTCAGAAAGAAATTCTGCTGATTTAGATGAGACAAAATCTCCACAATATTGTTTAGAATATATTATAAATGTGAGAATATTTAAGTAAGTGATAATCCAATGCAGAAACAAATTAAGCTGGTATATATATTAAAATACTTCATGGGCATATGCAATTTAAATACAAGTGTTCACGTTTAACGGATGTATAGATTTTCCATAATCAAATAGATATGACAAAGGATTAAATGCATTTGTGAAAAAGCACTAAAATGAGTCATGTAAACTTTGTTAATTACTTCAGCTTGCATCATTTTGTTCTTTGGGATTCTTATTTCATTCCCAAATACCTACGAATTTTAACGCTGCAAACTGAAATCCTTTTATTGCTTTACTGAATAATGTGGAGGTTAAGTCTCACACAGTCAGCAAAAAGTAAAACAGCAAATCTGATCATTATAAAAACAAAAGGACAGATGGAGACAAGAGCAGCTCATTCAAACCAGGGACAAAGTACAGTAATCCTTTAGATTGAAAAACTAATCACAAAGGGCTACTAACATTGCGTCTATATAGTTTGCTTTAAATATTCTTTAGCTGAAATTTATGGATTGCTTAAGTGGTTCATTCCTGTTTGTAGATGTGCAGGTAATTTAGTATGCTGATTTGAGTTACTACTTAAATCTAGGTGGCAAAAAATTGTTTGCAAACAGATAGTCCTCACCTTATGGTGGCATTTATGGTGCTAAGTGATACAGTTGCAAAGCTGGACATCACATGACCACAGTGCTTGGTGATGGCAATCCTGCAACCCAGATTGTAACCCCAGAACCACACAAGCTATTAAGTGGAGGAGGCGGGAGACTCAGGCAAGCAAGTTGGTAGGTACACAGGTACTGCCTGGAAGTTGCACAAGCAGGTACTAGAGTGTGGACAGGTGTGCAGGTACTGTGAAGGATGCCATGGACAGGTGCTACCGAGTACATGTGGTTGCTACAGGCAGGCACTATGAAGTGCAATCAGAAACACAACTGCCCTGAGGAAATAGAGATGTCGTGGGCAAGTGCTATGCCGTGTGGGTAGGTGGAAAAGTGGCAGAAACAGGAGTAAATTCTGTTTTCCTCCCAGCGTCCCCATTTGTAAGATGATGGCAGGGAATGTCAGAAATGATGGTAAAATGACTACAGCTTACTACAATGTCATAATCATGAGCCAAGTAATTGAAGCCACGTGAGAACTATGTACAACCCTTCTTGATTGCTGTTGACCCTTATCTAACTCTAAGCAGGTGCCCACAATTAGTTGAGAGGATTTCTGTATATAGGCTAATAGCAATAAGTTTAATTGAACCTTCATGTGTGGATCTGATCTTTCACACCTTATAGTTATTTAAGAGAAAGTCCTTAACAATTTCCACCTCTACTTGAAGAGGTTGCACTTAGCTAGGAGAAAGAGGGGAAGGAAGAAGAGCATAAAGAGGGGCAAGGATACTAGTCTTCTCTTCCATTGGTGGTCTCTTAAAATTAAAAATGAAGTAATAGAAGTGGGCAATTCTTATAGTATGTAGAGCAGGCCTGTCGAACTCGTGGGCCAGATGCATCACGTGCTGGCTATGCCCACATCCAGTTTAGCGAAGGGGAAAAAAGTCGTGTTATGTCATGTGATGATGCTGTGACAATGTGAATTTGACACCTCTGATGTAGAGAGATTCAAGAAGTTGGGAATGTTTAGCTTCTAGTTAGAGAACACTGAGGAAATATTGTCAAAAAAGAAACCTGCTTTCTCTTGCTCTAGAGTGCAGGACAAGTAATAATGAATTCAAGTTACAGAAATGGAAGTGTTGATAACATTTTAGAAACAACTTCCTAACAATGTAAACTAATTCAACAAAGAGGAGGCAGTCTATCAGTCATTGGATATGTTCAAGGACAGCCTACGTTTCTGAAGGATGCTTCAGAATTGGATTTCTGCAAGAGTTAGACTTGGTTATTAAAATGGCCCCTTTTTATATTCAATGTTCTTGCTCAAAGAGACATTCTGTGTTAGGGGAGAAGAACTGTAATTTTTGCTCCATATTTCTTTAAAAGACAACAATACAATTTGCTATCATTGTCCTGTACCAGCTATAGGGAAAAAAATAATGCCACATGCGAAAAACCAACAAAACAACTGAGGTTCTTTCGGTGTCCTGCTCAAAAATAAAATTTTATTACAGTTCAGTTGTAATAGAAAACTGTAATTATATCAGACCCAGGTGCAGCTATAGTTCTCCAGAGTCCCTAATGTATGTCATTGTCACCTTAGTTGGCAATAAACCATAGTAATTTTACTCAATTGTGCAAAACTGATGGGCTATGCTTCCACTTTTAATTCTGGGGGGAAACAGTTTTATCAGAAATTTGGAAAACTTTTATCTAAATCTTACTGCTTTCATAAAAGCTGGATAAATTTCACTTACACCAAGAAAATGTCAATGTGAGAGTTTTAGAAGGCATATTGCTTAATTTTTATCTAAGCTATTCATAATAAATCAAATAAAAGGGAGAAATCAAAGCAGAGTGCTATTAGAATGTAATCAAGGGTTTAATTTGTTCTTTAAGGTTAAGTCAGTACTTAATTTACAATACAGCCTATGATTAAGAGCAGGAGTCTAATGTATTGGCTTATCTGGATTGCTAAAAAGAAAGGCCTATTCCTAAATAAGCTTCCATTTACAAATTGAGTTGCAACATAAATGCTGAACCACATCCTTAGCACACATAAATGCATTGACCTCAAATGATCACAGCACAATTAGTTAAAAATTTGGCTCCTCCTGAGCTATACAAACCATCCATTTGTTTTAAGATTGTCATATGAACCAAATATTCTCATGGTTAAAAAAAAGTTAGAGATGGAACCTATGAACAAAACCAGTTATATTTTATATAATTTTTAGCATTTACTTTGCAGAAAAAAAACGTAACTTCATGATACAATGATTTTAAATAAAAACCAGTGTTCTACAATCCAAATGGAAGAAGCCAACCAAAACATTTGCAGATGTTAAAGTTGTCTCAATCATATCATTGGAATTTGCCTATGTGTTATACTTGTTCTAATTTAACGTATAGTGACCCTTCAATAAGTCTTTGCTTCCTATTTTGTAAACTCTGAATGAGCAGCAATACAACACAGAAAAAGCAGAAGTGTTCTGGATCATCCTGAGAACAGATCTAGCTTCTGAATTGGAGAGCTAAACACTTACAAATGAGACCATTTTCATCCACCAGTCTTGGTGGTGGCTTCTATGAGGGAAACTTCATAGGCAAGTAATTTTAGTTTCTTCCTTTTCTGGACATACTTCACATATATAATGATCTATAGACATTCAGTACCATCCACAGCTTTTCCATCATAAAGGGGCTATTTTCCTGCCTTCCAGGAAGAATATCTCTATAAGTATGAGAAGGAAAGGATAACAGCAAAGATTCAATTAAAGAATACTTGAATATATTAGATATATGTAAAGTATGTCTAGAAAAGGACGAAACTAAAATTACTTGGCTTAATTATTAGAAGAAATTGTGTAAGTTTGGCAAATAAGGAATTCATTTTCCAATTTGAAAGTCAACATGGAGGCTTAAATGACTTGTTTTTCAAAATGTGGTCTTTCACAAGTTAGAGGAAAAATAATACGGTTTTGATCTGGACGTTTTTCTTTTTGTAGAAATTCAACAAAACATGGGTATTTATTTCCACAACCCAAATTTGCTATCATTTTGTTTTAAACATCTTCATTCCATTCTGTCTTCAATGCTAGCAGAGCAACAAATTCATAAATACAGCTGAAAGCATACAAATTTTAAAGGTTTCACTGAATTACCTATGGGGGGTTAGTTAGGTTTTTTCAATGCTGCAGTAGTACAGTACGCTATCTAATAATATTAATACGTGCAGGAATATGACTGCATATGCTTCCTGTTAGTATAAGGAAAGGTGTGTTGGTTTGCAAGACAGTCTCCAAATTAAGAGATCTTAGTTTACATAGAATAGTGCTTGGGATAAAGCTGTATGAAGATAATAATTCCAAACAACTGAATTGTTGTTTTACATCTTAAAAAAGGTCAAGAGAAATAATTCTTTTGTAACCTGTAAAAAAACCAACTGATTACATTCAAACATATAAATTCCCTTGCTATTCTCATCTATTACCTGCTAAGCATTTTGACAAAACAGCTGAAATAAGGCTCATATGTATATCTTGAAGTATAGTTACTCAAAGTGAGAGGGTATCCATTACAGATGTTTTCACCAGCATGCATGCATATTCTCTGGAGCCTTTTGGTCTACATAGATTGTAATTTATCCCAATATAAAATATCCAATAGCTAAAAATATACAAGTGTATGCTCTCAGTTACTAGAACCCATAAGACAAGAAGGAGAAAGAGTTCTTAACAAATAAAGTCTGTCTTGAATTCAGACTCAACTCTTGATGACTTCATAGTCAATGCATACATAGGGAGTTTTTTCCCGCAAAGGGATGAAAAAGTATTTTTTAAAATTATTTTTGACTTCCCAATCCACCCTACGGTCCTGATATGGCTAGGTGATTTCTGGTCCAAATTATAATTTAACCTGATTTATCTAATTTAACTTTTGAGTTCAGCCAAGATCAGCTGAGTGCTGCCACCTAGCTGGTTAGAACTTCTGTTAGGAGCAGATAAAATATACCTTGGTTAAAGAAACATTTACATTCCAAACACTAAAATTCTAGCTCTAGGTTTATGATGATAAGGATAAATAATACTACAACCACACTACATGGGTAAGGTATACATAGATATTAAGCAGCACTGTGAGAATTGTAGGATATTTGTATACCATAACTGCATTATACCAGCAGAACATTAATATTTTTTAGTGAAGGATACATAGACATGTTGCCCAAACCACACTCCAAACCATTATCAATATTGTTAACAACTTTTGCTTATGTGGACTGAGAATGATGGCTTGGGAATGCCAGCTTTGCAACGATGACTGTGAGCAGTTTGAAAGCAACACAAAAAGTGCTGCTCAATTTTCTGATCGGCAATTTTTCAAAAACTGTGTTTTATCTCTGCTGCCAAAAATAGCCACTTCAGCCTAATCCTGATTTAGCTGGTTGATTCTTTTTACAATAGCTCATGGGAACTGCCAGCATTATCTTATCTCCATTTGCATATAAGAAATCAGGATCATGTAGCTTGAAGAGAAACACGTTTTATCTACTGGGCTTTATGGAACTCACCATAAAGAGGAATATGAGTGTTTTACCTACCCTGCCTACAGTAAAAGGGTTAAAATATAAAATTGATATAAATGGGAAACAAAAATATAAAATAGTAGCAACACATTACTGAAAAAATAAACTAATGCCATTGTGAACAAAGTTTATAACCTCAACTTGAATGGGCATTCTAGCTTATATTAGTTCTCCCGGTATGGCTTTCTTAAAAAGCCAGGTTTTAACATGTTCTCCTAAAAATAGAGCAGGATCAAGAATAGTTTTATCTCGGGCAATGAACTAATCCAAAGAACTCGAGCCACAACACAAAGAGCTCCATTGCTTGAACTCCGTAGATAATAATCCTTAAACATACATATTTATTAAATGTTATTTAGCAGTTGGCTATTGGCAACTGCATTTGGACAACTGAATTCCAAAATAAAATGTCAAGTCTTGTTTTACAAACAGAAACATTTTAAGTCTTGTTTTACAAACAGAAGCATTCTAAAAACTCTTATTAAAACTTCAGCTCCTTTAATTTTGCTGTCTGGGGATGATGGGGGTTGTAATCAGGCACATCTGGAAAGCAGTAGACTAATTTACTACATTAAGTCACTCTTGAAAAAAGAAAAGAGAGAAAAACAATTTCTAGGCAGTTGAATGATTACACTCTTTGGATAAAATACAGAAATATTATTTGATACCTCTTGCCATATTACAACAAAAGGCAGCTATAAAAGTCATCAAAAGTTCAAGCAAAGACAATTATTGGTTTCCTTCCAGTAACATGGACTCATCCATCAGATTTTTAAAGAAGTATTATTTTAACAATTTTAAACATTCAAAACACTGCTAAAAAGCTGGCATCAGGCCAGCCTGTATATGCAAGAAATTATGCAGATGTATGGTTTCTGAAAATAATATGTAAAGTGATAAAATGTCTCTTTTTCATTTCCTATCAGTCATCTTTGTATACTCACGACAAAATTTATCAACGAAATTTGTGTTCACCATAAAATATGTGTTGCTTTGGAGTCTAAACACGAATAGTCTAGGGCTTCCAGAATACATATATCACACAGCCAAACTGCAGTGCATCTGGTGTACTTATTTGTTACAAAATATTTTCCCATGTCCAGCAATCCCTCTAACTGAAAGCACTGTGCAGGGGTGACAAACTGGCAGGCCAGAGGCCTCAAGTGCAGGCCACGCCCACCTCAGCTCCGCGAATGGGAAAAATATCGCAAAACGTCACATGATGCAGCAAGTTTGACACACGTGCACTAGTGGTACAGTCTATATAAAAGTAGGCAACAATGACCCCTTTATGACCTGAGGACTTCAACCCCCAGAATTCCCAAGCAGCATGAGGCCAAAGTTGCCCACTCCTAGTTCTATATTACTGAAAGGCAAACTTAGCTGTGAGTAATTTTAATGCTGTCCCACCTCATCTTTGGATTTTAATTTTTATGCAAACAAAAATAGAACAATATTAAAGGATGTTACCATCCTGTGGATGTGCAGTGATGGAAATGATTAGTTAGAGATGGAGTCAAAATTTTAATTGGAGAGAATGGGGGCAAGATCTTATTAATGTTTCAAAATCATGCTATATTAATTAACGGGTGCAGGCTAGGTGGGATAAGATTAACACACTTTTGCAACAGTGGTGATGGCTGTGATTCCAGAGACTTGTCATGGATGTTAGGAAACTATTATGTAATAAGCATATCAGAAAAAGCAATGAACTTTTATGTGGCGGCCCTGAGGCAATTGCTTTTAGTAAAGATCTTCAATTAGGATTAGTGGATTTATATGCTAGAACAGGGGTGGAGAACGATGGCGTTTTTATGACTTGTGGACTTGCTGGCTCAGGAATTCTGGGAGTTGAAGTCCTCAATTCAAGAAGGGGCCATCATTCCCCACCTCTGTACTAGAGTAAGAGTGGATGACTGAGCTTCTCCAGGATGCAAATGGCCATCTTATAACTGGATTAGGAAAAAACTGTAAGAAATCCATGAAACTGAACAATTGGTATCAGCATTATGCTATTATTCGAGACCTTCAGTTGGATGTTATGGGCTACATTATGAAAGTTGATCAATGAACATTCTAACGACTGGATCTGATGCAGAATTTTCTTCTTTTAAACTCGTGTCCTACAGGGAAATCTAGGGCGAGTTAGAATTGATTTGGTATGAGTAGGAATAGGAAGAGTACTTTTTTGAATTCATTCTTCTGGACTTCAAGGATCAGCTACAGACCAATCTCCAGGACACCTGCTAAATGATTAAGAAAACCTTTAGGAGATACAAAGTAACTAGAAGGAGGTAGGGATTTAAGAAGGTCTGAGGGATTCTTAAAACTGGATGCTTTGGCTGGAACAAGCAGACATACTTTCTGATTTTTAAAGAAAACATTGTGTTTTTTTCTCCTGATAACTGGGAAAGTCATATCTGTTAACTTTACTAAAGTATGTTATAAAGCAATGGGACATTCTTATAACAGGTAGGTTAAAATCAGGTTTGCTTTCTGGGTTAAAATCAGGTTCTTATTTAAATGGGCAATGTAGTGTTTCTCCTCAGAAACCAAAAGTAGATGCCACTGACCACTCCCGTTTGCAAGACCAACCATTTAATGTGGTTATTTTGGCATTGTCTACACATTATTAGAATTCTGTACCTGATTAGAGAGTATCCAGGTACAAAAATCAACTCGGTGAAGCGAACAGAAAAACATTAGCCAATGTTTGATCAATATTATGTACTGCTGCGTATTGATCCTTCCATTATATAAGACTTTTACCATGCCAACAGATGCATCTGATTAAGAGGTAAAGTATGTCTTAAGAGTAGAGGATACCTACACTTATCTAATCAGCAAGAGGTGGATAATAAAGAAACTGAGGAAAAAAGGATTTCCTCACCTGAACTTCAGTTTATAATAGCTCGCAGGTTTAAAATCTATGTGGTTTGTTTTTTTATAGTGTGTTTTTATTGTTTGTAAACCGTCTAGAGTTGCCGTGAGTGAGTAGGTGGCTATATACATTTTTTTAAATAAATAAAATCTGTTTAGGATGAATAGGAGACTCCTGATATCTTGCTAATGGTCTAAAGCAGGGCTGTCTAACTCCCGACCTGCAGGCCGGATGAGTCATGTGCTAGCCACACCCACGCTCGACTTAGCAAAGGGGAAAAAAGACCCAATATGTCATGTGACTCCACCGTGACGCCGTGAGTTTGACACCCCTGGTCTAAAGCCATCTATTAGCTACAACAGTTTTCAATGTTACCCCTGTGGTACAACAGTAGCTTTCAAACTGTAGAACTTTTATATGGGAAATTTTCTATATTTAGCAACTTTTAATGTATATACTTGATTTTAGCTTGTAGGGTCTAAGGGAAGGTTTATTTTGTTTCCATTTGCAAAAACATCTTGATTTTAGTTCTATTTTGAGATTAGATTATCCAGTTTAATGTAGTATGAGATTTTTGGCGGATTGCTTTTAGCTTTGTTTTCGTTGGGGTTTTTTGGTAGCTAAAAGTTTCTGGTATTATCAGATAAAGTAAAGCATAACATTTCAATACATAAAAAGAGAAAGTAAAATGTCCAAAAGTTATGAAAGGATATAGAAGACTTTCCCTTTCTGCCAAAGAGTGCGAAATTTAGAGCAGCTGCTAGGATATTAAAAAAAAAAGCTGCTACAATTTCAAAAAAAGGGACTTCAGCCAAATCTTTCTTAAAAATGAACTGTTGCTTATAGTTTTGCTCGTTCTGTTTCTCATCTTTCTGAAAAATAAGAGTTCAAGATAGCTTGATGGAACATGCAGGAAAGGTCCATTGAGATGATTCCTAAAATATGTACCACCACATTGTCCAAGTCTTCCCCAAACAACTGCCAACAAACATAGCCTTAACTGAGCCACCATAGCCTCTGCATTTGAAAGATGCAGCCATATTTTAGGCACAAAGAGTCAGCCTTGTTCCTTGATATACTATGCTGATCACACAATCCAAATATCTTATCCAATACACTTTTTTGCACAACTGTCTTGCATTTCAACCATGATCTCAATCTCTTTCCTCCCCCTCATTTTATGCGTCATTCCCCCAGTATTGGATCAATCATCTACTCCTTTTAAATAAAATTGGCTCTCCTGCTTTATTTGGAATGAGATGTTACTTCAGAGGCACAATGTGAGTTTTTCTGAATCTGCTATGAAACAAACAAAAAAATATATAGGATTTTTTTTCTACAGGTGGTCCTCGACTTACAACTAAAATTGAGCCCAAAGTTTCTGTTGCTAAGTGAAACATTTGTTAAGTGAGTTTTGCCCTATTTTATGCCTTTCTTGCTACAGTTGTTAAGTGAATCACTGCAATTGGTAAGTTAATAGCACGGTCATTAAGTGAATCTGGCATCCCCATTGTGTTTCCATGTCAGAAAGTTGCATGACCCCGGGACAGGACACTGCGACTGTCATAAATATGAACTTGTTGCCAAGCATCCGAATTTTGATTATGTGATGTGACTTTGGGAATGCTGCAATGGTTGTAAGTGTGACAAAAAGTCCTAAGTCACTGTTTTCAGTGCTGTTGTAACTTAGGTCACTACACTTTTGTAAGTTGAGAACTACCTGTATTCTATTTTACTATCTTTACTAATGTCAGAAATACCTAGTTTCAATGGAGATTTTGACGTCCATCGTTTTGGATGCAGTCATACTCCATTACTATGTTTTGTAGCATATTGTATTTTATACATGAAAATCCAAAGCAGTATGATTGCAGCACCTTAATAAACCATCCAATTCTTTGCTTAATATTGCCCTGCAGCATTGCCCATTCAGTAGAAGACCTCCAAGCAGTTTTCCCTGCTAAGCGTCACTAGTGGCCTTCCATTTTTTTTAAGGAACTGTTGCAATTGGACAAAGACTGTGCTATGTTTGCAAGAAACATAGGTGGCAGGTGGCAATCGCAGCTAGGAGAGCCTTTGCACAACTTATTGTATGCCAATTGCAGCCTCTCCTGGATCAGGAGTCCCTGGGCTCAGCCATTTAAGCCCTAGTAATCTCATGGCTGGACTACTGTAATGCGCTCTACCTGGGGCTACCCTTGAAGAGCTTTCGGAAGGTACAGCTGGTGCAAAGTGCAGTGGTGCAGACAGTTCTTGGGGCCCCAACGGTGGCACATGTAACACCACTGCTCTACTGCACTGCACTGCACTGCACTGCACTGCACTGCACTGCACTGGCTGCCAGTTTGCTTCTGTATACAATTCAAGGTGTTGGTAATCATCTTTAAAGCACTTCATGGCATGCTGTCATGCTACTCACTGGGCTTGGCCCACCCCACCTATGCTGTAGAGGAGGTATGTTGCAGCCCCATCAGCTAGGATATTCTGGCTGGCGGGGTCCAGGGTAAGAGAGTTCCCTGCCATCGCTCCTACCCTTTGGAACATCTTGCCCCCTCTAGAGTGAGGTCGGCACCAACTCTTGTAATGTGCTACAAGAGCTTAAAGACCCAATCTTCATCATCATATTCAGTTAAATAGGTTAAACCCATTCACTTTATCATTTTCTTTTTCTAAATGAGCATGTATATTTCTTATCAACCTGCTGATGAGCAAAAATTCAGTTTGTCTACCCCTTGCTCAGCATAAAGCCACCTTGCACTTCCCAAATCTTGGCCATCATTATCTCTTTCAATTAGATTTCTTTTTATTCAACACCTATCCAGGCACACTTATAAATGAATCCTCTGGTAGTTTGTATTTCACCAATAATCAGCTGTAAGTGCAACCTTCACAAATGTTAAAGTTGCATAACTAATTGTTTTTTTTTTCCACAATAAGTTTTTTATTGTTTTTTTTTTCCAAAGCCATTCTTTCATTGCACGATGTGTCAGACTGGGTACAAACACTTAACAGATACAATCA
>JANHFL010006207.1:12928-27707 GCA_032468155.1 Oxyrhabdium leporinum
AAGCAAGCAAGGAATAGGGAGGGAGGGAGGGAGGGAGGTTGGTTGGTTTCCAATCTCCCTGCCAGATTCCCACAAGGAAATACAGTGGAGAAGGTGGTAGGAAGTCGGAAGTTGCTCCTGCTCCCACTGCTTTTTTCTTGCCTGTGGGCATTCTGTTTCTCTATTTAGGTAAGGAATTGTCTCTGAAATGATGATCCAATGAGGCATGAGTTGTCTAGTTCTTCCCTAAAAGAGATCAAGTTGAGTTATTATGAGTTATTATGTGGCATTTAGCTACTGCAGACAGGATGGCAAAATCTTTCCTTCCCGTCCCCTCCCCACATCACAGTCTAGTCTCAGTGGGAGCTTGTACCAAAGTTCAGTCAGGATAAGACAGAAAATACTCTTAGGCATTTCCTCTATCATTTCATCTCCCTGAGTTCCCCAATAAACTAAACCGGCTAAAGATTGAATCAACCTTCCATTCTTCCAAAGTTGATAAAATAAGGACTCAGCAATATGCTGACTTTGTAAACAGCTTGGAGCAGGGGTGTCAAACTCAATGCCCCCGGGCCAAATTCGGTCTACAGTGTGCTTAGATCTGGACTGTGGGGCCATCCTGGAAACAGCAAAGGACCAGCCCACGGTGCCTCTGCCATTGAAAATAGAGCATGAGAGGGCCATGTGCAGCTATCCCAGGCTCCATTTTTGGCTGTGACAGCCTCCTGCAGCCCCCTGCCAACAAAAACGGAGCTCCATTTTTGTTGGCAGAGCGCTGCAGGAGGCCATCATGTCCGAAAACAGGGCCTGAGAGCCTGTTTTTGCTGGCAGAGCATTTGGGCCACCACAGGTGCCCCCAACATGAATGATGTCATGCTGGCCACGCCCACCATGGCCACGCCCCCCCAGGTCAAATACAACTCTAATGCAGCCCTCAATAAAATCGAGTTTGACACCCCTAGCTTAGAGAGTGCTGTAAAAGTACTATGAAGCGGTATATAAGTCTTAAGTGCTATTGCTATTGAATGCCAATGGAGCTATTCATCCCTCCAGTCCCAAATCTGAAACCAAAGCAGGCACATTTCCGAGAATGGAACTCTTTCCTCCTCCACCACCCAGTTTTCAGTAACGTAAGGCAAGCTTGCCCTTCAATCTATAATTAAATTGTGGCTGTCTCAAAATCAGGAGACTTGAAGCCAGGGATTAGTCCAAGCTCCGCACAGGTTCTAAGTCAGGTGAGATATCCAAATTCTTTTGCAGGAAGCCATGATATATATATATATATACATGACTTTGGCTTACTATACTATTAAAAACTATTTTGTTTGATTTGTAACTTTTTTTTGTTGGGGAGAGTTTAAGCTAAGACAAAAGCAATAAGCCATAAGATCACTTAGTACAGGGGACTTTTTCTGGATTGAAGACAGTGCTCCTATTATAAGGGCCATATCAAAAGTGTCTATTCCAAAGACTAATATGTAGGATCAGGATGGAAAAAAAATTAAAATCAGTTTCATTCATTTATAATTAAAGTTAAATGTAATAGGCATTAAATATAGCCATGCATTTAATAATTTATCCTGTTATGACATTAAAATTTCTATTTTGATATCAAATATCTATGGAGATTCTCAATCATCCAGATCATGGTTGTCCCAAAGATGCTTTTCAAAAGGCAACTGGACTTTCTTTCTTTTTTTCTTTGAAAATGTTTTGCTACTCATCCAGTAAGCTTCGGTTCTGACTGAATGATCAGGAATGGAAAGATTTATATTCCTTAGCAGTCATCTGGTCATTACAAATTGTTTTTGGGGGCACCAGTTTTTGGAAAGCACGTAATTATTTCTAACTTGGCATTACGAGTGAAATTATATCAAATTAATTTTGTAAAATAAGTTTGTTTTAATATTCTATGAAATTTAGAATATAACAAAGTCATTTTTATTAGTGTTGCTATCATTCAGATGAAATTCTCTTGACTAAAGGATTTTTTTGTTTGTTTTAAAAATACAGATGTCAAAGAAAATATATTTGCATTCAGTCATCTCTAGCAAAGGTGACTTCTAAAAACATCAATGAAAAAAATGTGAACAAATTTCATCTGTACCAAAATTTTTCTTGCAACATAAAAAGCATTCAACATCACCAGGTATGTTTGCAAATTGTCTAAAGAAGTACCTCTTAAGTAAGAAAATAAAAAGATATATTTCTTGTAAGAAATTTGTTATGTGCTAAAACAATTAAAGTGTTGACTACTAGTGGGATCTGATCCGTTCTCAGCCACGGAAACGTAATGAGTCACTTTGAGCCAGTCACTCTCTGGCAGCTCAGCCTACCTCAAAGAGTTGCTGTCTTATGGGGAAAAGGAGGAAACCTGCGATCCTGAATGAAAGGCCAGATATAAATACAGTAGAGAAAATAAACGATCTAGTTCTTGAACTATTTTCCTGTTGCCTGGGCAGTCTTGTGCATGGAAAGGAAAACATGTTTTGTTTCAAACCTAAAGCAAGCAAATTGTGGCTTAGAAATTTCCCTGTACTCTTCTGGATCGATCCCAGCTGGCCAAACCAATATTTGGTACATTTGGATCCTTCCAGATTTTAACTGTAACAAATTGTGGAGAGGTCTTAAGGATTGAGTAGAGATGAGTTGGTATGCCTTGCCCCTTTCTTCTTCATGCCTCTTGCTCTTTGTTCCTGTTAATGCCCTCCTTTCCTGCTTCCTCAGCCTCCATGCATCATTTTTGAAGTCAGAACTGGTATGTTCACGGGGAAGACTCAAGTGAATTGGTTGGATGTACAGTACCTTTTTTGTGGGGGTGGCGGGTAAACCAGTGGCTATGCCCCGTGATAAACCTTGATTTGTTTTTACTGTATTTTATAGAATAAGCCATAGAGGCTCAGTAAGCTATACAAACCACAGTGGTTGGGTTCTCATATGATAATAATGTAAATATGAATGGAGGGAAACTATTTGGGAGTACTTTATTGTGCTCTCCTCAGATTGGCCAATGTTCCTGTTGCTTTAGGTAGAGAGGGATTCCCCTTATTTAGTGATTTACTGCCTTTTGTCTCTTACACTGCAGTGCAGGCCAGGCATAGGTGCCAGAGATATAGCTCTTTGATCAGAAGTAAATGGCAAAAAGTAGAAGTAAAGTTCTATTTAAGCCTATGAATCAAGGTCTGGAATAGCCAACGCCAACCAAGAGCTCTTGTGGCTTCATGATGAATAGATAAATTGAATCTGTCATTCAGAGAATTTCCAAACTCACTACCTCCTCTCAGCTGAGTTCCTGAACGAGGGATATAAATGGAGGGGGTTGACTTCAAAGAATCTCTGTGAGAGGGAATTGGAGTTTGGGTAGAAGGATGGATAGAGTGAAGTTCTGCTTTCTTGCCCAAGTATATCTTTCTGCAGTCTGAATGAATGGTTTAAAGCAGCCCTCTCCACAAGAAGCAAACCATTACTCTTATCTTCACAGATAGATAAAAGGCTCCACTCTCTAATCTCCAGGTCTCATTATAGCTATTGTAAACAAGCTCCTTACAAAAATACTGCCTTGCTATTTTTACAGCACCACAGTAGATATTTTTTAAAAAATAGAAGTAGGTTGTCATCAAAATGCTTTAAGAAAAATATGTGAACGTTGCTGCTGAATTTTAGTTTGAACTCCTATTGTACATATATGTATCACAATGTAGCATGCATACCTTGTATCCTATTGAGAAGATGTAGGATCAGAGATATAGTAATCATACCTCCATTCTCCACCTCTAAGGTGATTATAAGTACCAGTTTCTTCGTTGAGATTTGTGACCGAAGGAATATAGGTTCTCCATTCCAAGCCCAAATTGTAAACCTCATTGGATGTTTCAAATCTACTATCTGATATTTCGCAGCCGCTACATGAGTTGCTCCTATGATCAACATGTGCTGTCTAAGGTTTTTGGAAATTGACTTATTTTTCAGTGAGTCACTTGACCATTTTGAAACATATCTAACCTATGGACATCACATAAGGAAGGAGAAAATGCGGCTGTGGTCTAAAAGGGGTAGATTTTCCTGTTAAGAGTTGTGGCCGTTAGCTAAGTGAAAAGAGTTGCATTAGGCCTTTTCAAAGAGGGAAATTGTTTTCTCCAGAGATAAAAGTGAGCTTGTACCTTTTATTCTAGGATAATGGCTGAGGAAGATGGAAACATTGTAGATTTCCCCTTGGGACTGACAAGAGTTCAAAATGTTTTCTTTGCTCTTCTTGCCCATGTTTTGAATTATGCCATGAATCCCAGACAAAGTTCACAATTGTTTTACTCTTTTCTACATGTGACCATATGAATCATTATTTTGTCTTGCCTCCATTCAAGCTTTTATGGAACACCATTTTTTTTTTTGGGGGGGGGGGGGCTACATGAATTTTAGAGGGGACCTCATTCCAAAGAAAGGTACCATAACAGATGCATGCTTCCTGGGTCTTTGTAAATAATACTGTTTAATGAAAGAAATCCAGGACATACCAACTCTGCCAATATGTCCTGTCTGGGCAAAGGCCATAGGAGATAGACAGTCTTTCAAATAACCTGCTTTTATGCCATATAGGGCTTTCATATGAATATAGGAGGAAGAGATACTAGGTATGTTCACTGTCTTGAGCTCACCATATATATATATATTTAAAAGGTTAATAGTAATGATAATAACAGCAACAAAAGTACTTTGAATAACACCTGGAAGCATGCTGGCAACCACTGTAGTTCATAGAGCAGAAGTGTCTTACATATTGAGGCATGCCCATCACTGTCCATGTACTGCATTCTGGACAGGTTGACGCTTTCTGAGAGGTTTTCCAGGACAATCCCATGTAGAACAAGTTGCCAAGCCTTGAGGGACTGATTAAAGGACCTCCCAATCCAGGAAGAGGTGCAACTGGTACATCTGATAGAGCTGTGCAAAAACATCTTTGTCCTTAGTGCCACCAGCTCATCAAGACACAACACTAAAAGCCTCAGTTAACCAACCTGAAATTGAAAGGTATAATTGGTATCATCAGCATGTGGATAATACCAAATCCCAGATTGGCAGATGACCTCACCTAGCAGCTTACTGTAAATGTTAAACATGAGAAGAGAGAGCACTGAACCTAGCAGCATCTCACATAAGGCTCTGGTGCATAGCTCTCCCTTCACACCTGCCAATGCCAACTGGTAGCAGCCATAAAAGAAGGATTGGAGCCACATTATCATCCCCCACATTTCCTACTCCCAGAAGAATATCATGGTTCATAGTACTGAAGGCCACTGACAGATCAAGGAACACTAGGACGGATGCGCTACCTCTATACTGGCTCCACAAAGGTCGTCAACAAGTGCAACCAAGGCTATCTCAGTACCGAAATCCATCTGGATTGCATCTAATAATCTACTTCCTCCAGGATTCCTTGCAACTGCAGACTGACTGTCTTCTTAACAACATTCTCCCAAAAGGGAAGTTTAGAGAATGGACAATAGTTGTCTAACCTAATTGTCTAAAATCTAAAACAGGAGAGGGGTGCACTTCTGACTTCTTCAAGACTGAAGGCACCACCCCTTCTCTCAGTAAAGCTAACACCATAGTCACCAACATCTTTAATCTCAACTGACTTTGAAGAACCAGTTCACAAAGTAATAATATCTAACCAATAATGAATTACAGATAGACAGCCCCTGTGACACATGTATCAAGAATCTTTAAAATTTATTATAGCTCCAGCATATAAATGATGAGCGTGAACCTTTTATAAATGTTATCTGAGGGATTCAAAAGACTATAAAATAGTTTTCTTGCTGAACTAGTTGGTTTTAAGTCATACAAAACAGATCTTCTATTCTGTAAAACTGAAACCAAGGTAATAGAAGATACTCCAAATCTCTATTTCAAATGTTATTGTTGCATGTTGTTCATATTTATTTTTGATGTGTTTTTTAAAATTCTAATAAAACATTGCTAATGTTACTTCAGTAGAGGCTTTCTCCAGAAGTCTTAATGTCTCTGAGATTTCAGAGGCTGGTGATGCCCAAGAATTGCGTCTGATGAACTGTTTTGTTTTGTAATACAACTTTGATGTCACTTGAGAGAGGTATTTTAGTTTTCAACCCCCTTGTCACAATAGAATAAACCTGGCAGCTCTTTGCTTGTGAACGTGCCTCCTCTTCCTCATACTTGCCCTTTGTTTTGGCAGTCTGGGCACCTGATGTGAAAATATTTTACATGCAATTTTTATTGTTTGCTGTACTGTTCAATGATATGTCAAGCCTGGTATGTCAACAAGCACCAGAAAAGCTGAAGAATATAAATTGGTGTGATGTCTTCAGGTCACTTTTAGACCATTGTGTTTAACATATGTGACATGTCTGAGTTAGCTAGTGATTGAATTAATGTTCATGATGGACAGAGAATGCTTGCTTGTGACAGGCAGAGGCCTATAGCATCCATCAACATGTGCAATCAGATGGGTATGTCAACTTTTAACAGCTTTTTAATGGTTTTTGCAAGTCTAATGTATTAAAAATGCATGGTTTTGTTAACATTTAGGCGCACATGGACAGCAAGTGTACACAGCAATCATCTGCTTTCTCTCTCATGGCAGTTTAAATGCATGTTTGTTTTATTTAATGGAAATCGTCCATCAAGTGAATCAGAAAGTGAACATAGAGAGCAACCTTATACAATTTTACACATTCTAAATGTTTTGGACAGCAATTCTCATTATCACCAGTCAGCGTGGCCACTGGGATGATGTTAGTTGTAGTCTGACATATCTGAAGGATACCGGTTAGGGAATACATGTAGAATAGTGGTTAGCTTGCTGAACAAGGTCTAGACAGGCTTTTTTTCAGAGCAAGCAGTTGGAGGTGTACTTTGTGACAGTCACACTATCTCAGCTGGAACCAACAATTTATAATTGTTCTGAGGGAAAACGAAGAAAAAAAATCTTGACAGAATTAGTAAAAATAACTTTCTTTGAAAATGCAGTGTTATAGAGGATATCACGTGCAAAATTTAAGAAGAAAATTAATAATAACTTCTTTATCAGCTAAATATCTGGGAAAGAACCAAAATATGTTTAAAGAAACACTGTACAGCTTTTGGAAATATGACTGACCTTGCTTGCTCAAGTATCTGTCAAACATGAGATATGAATATTTGAATATTAAGACTAGAAAACTATAAAAGGAAAATTCATATTGAAGTCAATGAATGCACAACTTAGAGATTTCTTCTTCTTTTAATTGTGTGATTGAGAAATCATCTGAGCAGTAATGTTGCAATGTTATAGAAATGAATTAATTATTTGAATATATGAATTCTATGCTGATCTAACTTTGGAATCCTTTGATACAATTTTTGCCTTTGTAACCTGGAATAGAATTTTGCTATTCTACTATTTAATTATTTAAAGATAGTTCTTTATCTTTTATATTCTATTTATAATCCCAAAATGACATGTGTCCCCAGAATTTAGCAGTGTCCTTAGCAAACTTTTAATTACATTTGATTATTCAATACCTCATTTAAAGTAGATACATACAAAGGAATGTGTTGGTTTAAATATTACAAATCTCTATCTTTCTCATATACTGAGTTAAATGCTAATATTCTGCATAAAATCAGTCTGGTATTTAATTTTTTTAAATGTATTTATCTCTATCTCAGACTGAAAGAATCCTAAGCATTTTAGAGATAATAAAGTTTAATAAAACATTAATAAACATTATTAAATTACAAAAATAAGTCATAATAAAGAGTTCTTGGTACTCTCTGAGCCTGGTTGTTTGCTTGCAGATGTTTCATCATCCCACTAATACTTAATCAGATGATGAAACAAAAAGTTCAGACAGCACAAGGGAGTCCACAGTCCACAGTTTTATTGGAATAAGTCATAATGCATTATCTAATATAGATATGGCTCCACAGCTAATCCCCCCAAGCCCTTGAAAGAGCCAGGTTTTTATTAGCTTCTAGAAAGCTATATCCGTTGGGACCATGCTTTTCTCAGGAGTAGGCTGTTCCTTAAGAGGGAAACCCCCACAGAGAATAGCCCCACCTAACAAGATGGGAACCCTCAGTAGATATTTCCAGATATCTATATAGGATGAATAAACTATCTGGAAAAGGCAATTTCACAGATATCAAGATAGACCTTTAAAAAGCAGCACCATAATTTGTACTCGGGAACAGTTAATCAGTGTAGCTACTGCAACAATGGTGTAATGTGGCAGTATCACAAGTTCCCTGTGAGCATGTTGAGCCATTGAATTCTGGAACAACTGAAATAGACAAGAATAGCAAATTACTGCAATATAACTGACAAGGGAAAAAGTGACTGTATCACAATATCCTAGTCCAGATAAGTAACAGATGCACCAGCCATGGCTGATCATTACACCATTGTTGCAATTTTGCCTGCTCTTTGAGCAGAAGGTAAGGATCTAGGAAGATTGTGAGCCTGTTCTTTCTGGAAAAGCACAAATCCATTTAGGAGTAAAGTTGGTACAATCCTGGAATTGGTAGATTTCTAAATTAAAATCGCCATTCTGTTTTGCTTGGGTTGAGTCTGTTTTGGCCCATTCAGATTCTGACAATCTCCAGACACTGAATGAGGACTTCTCATTACGTTTAGAGTGAAGTTAAACAGCATCTTGACACTTCAACTCAAATCAACAAATGACTTCTTCCAAGAGCCTCCTGATATTAATTGATATAAGAAAAGTTCAAGCCCTGAATCCCCCCATAAAAGAGTTCTTGTTGGCATTTCCTCTTAGCCCCTGAAAAATTGCTAACTGGGCTTGCCACTCAAAAGGGTACCTCCAATCCCTAATCTTCACAAGGAGTCCAGAACAATACTATGGTTGATAGTATCAAAGGTTGCTTAGAGTTCTAGGAGGAAATATTACTTCTTTCCCTCCAAGTTCCATCATAGGTCATCCATGAGAGTGACCAATACAGTTTCCATGCTGTGCCCAAAACCAGACTGCCACAAGTGTAAACATTTCATATTTTTCAGAGGTGTAATTGCCATTTCTTCCATAGTTACAGTCCCCTAAATGGAGAGGATGGTGATTGGAGGACAATTATCTAGTTCCCTTGGATCAAGGATTAACTGTTGCAATTATGCCATGAATATATGTCCATATAAAACCTGCAATCTAAGCATCACAGACTTTATTCCAGGAAAAGCTTAATTCTGCCATTTATACATATTATTCAAATTCAGCAGTATATCTTTATTTGTCAAAGTGTTATTTTGCAATTTTGTTGTGGGAGAAATGATAACTAAGCATATCATCTCTTGGGTCCAAATGAATATTTTTCTTTAGTTTGTCTCATAATACAGATTTATAGAATTTGGAATTCAGAAATATTGATTGGCTGATGCTTTTAATGTTTTGGCTATCAATCTATCAGTGTGTATCTCTATCTCTATATGTCATAAATTCTTGCTGTTTATATTTGGGATTTAGATTTTGGCTATTAACCGAGGAGAGAATCTGAAAATCTTGAAAGTGAAAGTTAACGTTCCTGATGGAGTGAAGAATGAATTTTCTAGGTGGTGTGTAAATGAAAGGTTTGTATAGGGATATAAGTATGTCCATGTCAATGTTCTGTTGTTCTCATTAATGAAGCATTCTGAATGCATGCATTTTTTAAAATTTCATCTGAATTTGAGTTTTTCAAGATGAGGATAGGCAATTATATTTTGGCTATCTGCATGGTAGGGGTTCTGGCTTCTCACATGGAATAGGGAGTTGTCCATCATTAATTCTAGGCTGTGTACACGTAGTCCTCAACTACGAGTGTAATTGAGTCTGAAATTGCAGTTGTAACTTGTGATTGTAAATCAAGGCATCATGTGATCAGACCCGATTTTTGGGGGACATTTTGGGGGCAGTCATTAAGCAAATGCTGTAGCCATTAAGCGAATGTAGCAGTTGTTAAGCGAATACATCAGTTATCCAATTTCCCCAATGGGCCTTTTTTTTGGGGGGGGGGGCAGAAGCCAAACGTAAACAAGAAATAGGCAACAAAACATCACAAATTGCAATGATGTGACTGTGGGACACTGCAAAGGGCTGTAAAAGTGACTTGGTTGCCAAGCACCCAAGATATGATCATGTGACTATGGGAGAAAGATACAAATTTTCTGTATAAGTTTTCGTATCTACTTGATTCTAGTACCAAATATTAAAATGCCAAGAATTAGATACTTTTTGGATGTCACAAGGATGTTGTGAAAACATTACTTCAGAATTTCAAATTATGAGGTTTAATTTTGTAAATACTGTGGTGTACAGTTTAGGCTGTAAACTCATAGATTTGTCTTTTTTAATGGAAGAAGTTCCACTAATTACGTAGGGTTTTTGAGTTATATGTTGCTTATTCTTAAATTATTTATGAGGTCTTCTGTAAATATTTACATATCTTAGTTCTTGAATCATTGACATTTGTATGTGATATATCATTATCAGACAATTTATTCCCAGTTTACTATTTATGTATGTTTTTTGTTCTTTAAGATTGACTTTTGGGCCAATGAGAAATAAGTGTAAAACAATTATTTTTCAAATGTAGTAAACACTTTTCTAATGAATGTTTGAATTAGCAGAAATTACAACTGGAACTCATGGCCACATTCATATTTAATACTAAAAGTGTGCTTTCTCAATATCAAATGAGGAAGAAGAGTAGTATTAGGGCTGATAATGAAATGGGATAGGGACAGGGATAGCGATAGGGATAAAAGAGACCCTCAATTATACCCATAGAGAGGTTGGTCGAGATTTGAAGTGGCAACTGCTAGTCACAAATGCTACACATACTGCTCTTATATTATATCAGCAGGAGTTACCTGGATTGATTTTGGATTTGTAATCTAAGAAAAGACTTGGCAGTTCTATAGGAATTCATGATTGACAGTTGTCATGGACATTATGAGGAAAAGCACTTCTTGAGTTTACTCAGTGGGCTTACCTATTGTTGTTTTTGACATGGTTTGATTTAAAAGATTGCCAGAGTGACTCAGTTTAAAAAATTATGATTTACAGATGGAGACCAAAGGCCTTTGCCAGCCCTGAATTAATGGAATTACTGCGCTATTCAATAGACGATTCATATAAACGTCTTATTTATCCCCTGCTCTGCAGAGAATTCAGGTAAAGCAATATATCTTCGTTATTAAAAGTAAAACTAAGTAATAACTTAGTAGTCCTTAATAATCAGACTACAAACCTAGCAAATCTAGCATCCTGTTCTTCACAGAGGCTAAACCAAATGCTTATGAAATAAGCAGGAAATAAGATATAGGAGCCCTCTCTTGTCTCCCCAAAATGATGTTCAGTGACATACTGCCTCTTGACATGGGAATTTCTAGATGGCCATGTTGGCTATGAGCTTTGGATAACCTTACACATATGGATTTCTCTAATTTTAAAATAATTGAAGTTGAATAGTTTTGACTGAAATGCATGTGCATTCTCATTGAAAATGACAACCCCGTGTATTACTGGTGGTCCATGAAACCATGCAAAGATGCATTGTCTGGTTGACTTTAACTTAGGAGGCTTGAACTAGATGCTGAGAGATACCAAACCAAAGTTCAATATGTCTGTTGATCAACCATTTAATCTAGACGTTGCTACAATGCTCTATTCTCACCAATTGTCAATTGATATATGTTATACTTTCCCCAAGTTTATCCAGACACTCAAAGTTACATGTTAATGTTCACTAAAATCCATGGGATTTATTTCCAAGAAGATTTATCTAGGACTGAGATAGCAGACGTTTTTTTGACACATGTTGTTTTTCCAGGAACAGTTTCATACCTTTCAAACTTCTTCAGACACTAAAAATTGCAAGCATTGGCAAATTAAAGACATTTTTATCTTGATAGTGCAAAGGATAAAGAGGAAAGTGGAAATGGAAAATGCATTTTAAATTTGGAAAAAGTTGACAGTTTGCATATCCAAACTGCAATTTCCTTATGTTTTTAATGATCATGCCATACTGTGTATTTTTTCCCCTCTGCTATCATTGAGTAAGATTGTTCTAATGGTCTTGATGCAAACTGCTGAGCTGCTAAAATTGTTTTCATTATATCCATTTCAATCGCTGTTTCAGTAGCGCTCTCCATCATGTCGATCTAATCCCGTTTGTCATACTTCTTTTAAGAGAAGTGGGGAGACTAATTGCTCCTGCTATAAATATCTTTGTGTCTGTCATTTTTCATTCTTAGATTAACAATCTAATTGGCATAATATTGGGCTCAACTTTGCTATGTAATGACTACAGAGTAGGAAGCCATTCTGTTTTGTCAGTGATAATATAATGGCTTCTTTCATTAGCTGAAATTGCAATTTTTGATATTCTAGAAATAAATTCTGATTTTATGTTCAAACATGATTTTATGTTCAAACAAGTGTGTGTGTGTGTGTGTAATGTAATTTGAGTCACGTTAAAGAATCAAATGTCTCATATGAACATGTCCAGATGTATTTATTTATGAAATAAACTAAGAAAAGAAGTTAGAGAAAATGGTCAAGGAACTTTTTAATGAGAATCAAAAAATACAATTTTGCATATTTATGAAAAACTAGACTTTTTTGCTCCCTTATTAGGTCAAAACTAACTTCAGATGCTGAAAAAGAATAGGTAATGATGTTTGGAAGGAATCTTCGTCAGTTGCTTCTAACAAGCCCTGTGAGAGGGAGAACATTGATGGGAGTTGATCCTGGGTACAAACATGGCTGCAAACTAGCAATTATTTCACCAACCAGTAAGTCTTCTGTGCCATCTGAGAGAAGTGCTACTTTTCATATAGGACATAAAACATATTTCTTCAGCTGATATTCTACAGATTTATTTGAACCTGGCATTTTCCATTCACAAATAGAAACTTATATCTTTGATATGGGAAACTAAAAATAATACACAAAGGCTATCCATATGAAAGCTGACAGTTTTTAGACCTGCACCACATGTTAAAGAGATGTATTGAATGATACTCAGTAAATGTAGCTACTGTGAACTTCTTGAGATAAAAAGAGTTTGATAACATATAAAGACTTATCTCCCCCCCCCCTTTTTTTTTTGATAATGAAATTGCTAATACAAAAGCTTTGCTCATGAGTCTACTGTCAGCTTTGGAAGCCATAATTGCGAGGCCTCTGCAAGTTGCCACAAAAAGTGTATGGGGAAAAAAGGTTTTACTTTCTCATGTAGTTAGCAGATAATTTAGACATAACAACGTTCTTGGTAAATGTTTCAAGGCCATCCTAGTTAGCACCTGGAAGAGGAGTGACAAGATGAATGAGGGATGATGGGTATAAGCTTTGATGGAACCCTGACATCTACCAGCAAATGGCAGCTTGAGTCAGACAGGCATCTCCCATTGTTACTGAGAGAAAGGTCTGTGCCCCTTCTTAATTCATAGCAGAAACCAATGAATAATCATAATTACTACTCTCTCCCAGCATTTTTACCAGCTGGGCTGCCTTCCTGGAACAGAATGAAAGCACATGCAATATATTTGAGAAATACTTATAAGTGTGATTTAGACAACAACTGGTTCCAATGATATTTCTTCATGTTTGCTTGTCCAAATGAGAAATATCAAAGTTGTTAAGCATATTACAACAATTTGTGGTATATGATAGGAGTTTCGAACCAGCTAGCCTTGTTTTTTTCCCCTTGGCATTTCAGCCTGGATATTAACTGTGTTCATCTTGGGAGATAGTATGATGTGTTTGATAGCCAGAATGCATATTTGTTTTTATTTCTATGATTGTTGTTAGTGTTTCATATTAGCTGCCTAGAATTGCTTTAGTGAATTAGGCAGCTGTATAATTAAGTAAATTAAGTAAAACAACAATTAATATTTTTTAAAACCTGAGTAATTTCAACAAAAAATGTGATTCACAACAGTATTAGTAGCAGGGATTCTTAAAACCTGTAGTGTCACAAACACCCCCCACCCCCCAAATGAAATAGGTTTGGCCTTTCTTATCACCTCAATATCACAAATTCAGGACTGATCTCTAAATAATAACATTTAACTAAATTGAAACTCTTGAGAAATGGCATGATTTTCAAATGAAAGACTGATAGACAACATCTTGCACATAAAGATGGATAGCATTTCTTGAAAATAAAGGGTTAGAAAAATGTTCCTGTTGCTTTTCTCAAGAGAACTGAAGACACAAGAAAAGCAGTTTGATACACAATGGATGTACATGGTAAAGCATGAGAATAATGTCTTCCTTATTTAACTCCTCCCTTTTCTAATATCGCTGGCATTGTACACAATCAAATAATTAAAACAATTTAAAAGATTTTATTAGTTGAAGAGGCATCGGCTGCAGTCCTAAAACTAAGTGGCCAAGCTTCTGTTGAGAATGCCAACCTGATGATGCCACTTAGTCCTTTTCCTCAGGCTGTACTGAGCTAAACAGATATATGTATCCATAAAATATTGGGAGGAATTTTCGTGCGTAATCCATAGTCATTGCACATTACTTTCTACTACAAAGGAATGAGTACATGTTAAATGTTTCACTCATATTTTTTTGTATTTTCAATACAATTATTGCTAAACTCGCATGTTTCAATTCTGGTTATCAGGAAAGCCAGCTGGGTGACTTTGGAACAGTCTCTCTCTCTCTCTCTCTCTCTCTCTCTCTCTTTCTCATTCTCTCGTTCTTTCTCTTTCTCTTTCTCTCTCTCCCTTTCTCTTCCTATCTCTCTCTCTCTCTCTCTCTCTTCCCCCCCTCTC
>JANHFL010006207.1:29353-44451 GCA_032468155.1 Oxyrhabdium leporinum
GGGCAGCGACATCCCTTCACTAACCTGCTTTCCAAGTCCTTTCTCCGCTGCGCATGCAAGAGGTCTGTGGGACTACGGTAAGTTACTCGCAAGATTTTTTGTTTTTTTCATGAGAAGTTGGAAGGTCTGAACTATGGTGGGTTTTTTTTACCATAGTCCCACAGGCTTCTTGCAGACACATCGGAGAACGGACCTGGAAAGCAGGTTAGTGGAGGGATGTCGCTGCCCTGGGGTGGGGTGGGACTGGTGGTTTGGCATGGGTGGAGGAAAATTAGGGCACCCCTCGAAAAAAGGGTCTAGCCATTTTTTCGGGGGGCAAAAGAAAATAAGACCCAGTCTTATTTTCTGAGAAACACGGTAGCTACCTTATCTTTAACGTGATGTGTCAAGAATAGATGTAAGGCAAGCAGATTTCCTTTTCCATATTACATTGGAAGACGTTTAATGAGAAGTGGAGGATATGATGTAATTTCTTACATGCTATTTCTTTCCTTCCCTCCCTCCCTTCCTCCCTCTCTGTCTCTCCTAAAAGTTGTGTCACTATTGTGATTGGCAATGGAACAGCTTGTAGGGAAACTGAAGCTTACTTTGCTGACTTAATTATGAAGAAATACTTTGCACCTTTGGATGTCACTTACTGGTAAGAACACATATAAAATAGTACTTCATTATTTTCATTGGAGTCCAGTAGAATTTGTTTCTATAGAAATGTTTTGGGATGTTAAATCCTTTACATATCATATCACCCTCTACTCCACTGGGCTGTTTTTTTCAGATCTAAGCCATAATCCCAGGTAAATAAAATACCATTCTTGTGCTCATACAACATGAAATAACTAGACAATTACAACAAAATAAGGCATCCCCTAATAGCTTGATTCACATAACAGTGGGTCAGTTCCTATAACATACTGAGCACAAACAATTCTGGTAAATGTATGGACACAATCTTTAGGTTTAAAGATAATTGAATGTCTAAATAATACCAAATCAGGCTGTTTTTTTTTTCTTATGCTTTTTGAAATATCCTTTCTATTAAAAGACTTTGAAAAAAATGTACAAAATGTTTCTTGTTACTTTTGAAATGGCTAGATAAAAAGGTTGTTTATACAAAATTCATATTAAGATAAAGTTAAATATAAAGTTCATATTTGTTTTTAGGATGTATTGTATTACATAGACAATATAGGATAGCACAAAGGCTTTATTTGGTGATGCTATTTAGTGGATCTCCTTAGATTTTGGGAGGAATTTATTAAAGTAGCCCTACCAACTATTGTCAGCATTTCTCCCTTATTCCACAATAAGACACGGCAGAATTTAGTTCTCTTCCAAGAAGAATCATAGAAAAAAAGCAGCTGCTATTACAGGCATTGATGGTGATTATTATGTTTTCTATAGAGGGTTTAGTGTTGGTGATAGGCTTGCTGGAATGTTTGGCACCCCAAGAACTTCCTGATGTTATCATCACCTTGTATTAGATCTAGTACTGGAACCCAAAAAGGAAAAAGACTTGCACACTGGATATTTGGCATGTAAAGGATGTCTCAGCCCATAGAAGCAAAGTGAGTGTAGGAAAGCATTTCAGAAGGCCCCCTCTTCTAATTTTTCAGAGAGTAAAAGAAGAGGAGGGAGAGTTAGTTTGGTGTAAAGGTTAAGGCATCAGGTTAGAAATTGGGAGACTCTTGAGTTGTGGTCCTGTTTTAGCATGAAATCAGCTGGGTGACTGTGGACCAGTCATTCTGTCTCAGTCCTAGGAAAAAGGCAATGGCACAAACCACTTCTGAAAAATCTTTCCAGGAAAACTGCAGGAACTTGTCCAGGCAGTTGTCAGGAGTCAGAGTTAACTTGAAAACTCACACAAAAGGAAAGGAGAGGAGAAATATTTTCAGTCTTGCAAGATGCTGTTAATGTAAGATTATAATAAAGATAAGAGTTAGTATTCATTGTTGTGCCTCTTGTCTGTACTTTCTCGAAGGGCAAGAAATAACACTGATGCTAGCAGAGAAAAAGCGACATACAAACTTTCTTGCTTTCATTTGTTTTGTTTATTTGATATAAGCTAAATTCTTAGTTTATGAATCTGGTTTTCATAATTGTTAATAGTTTAAGGTTCTGAGCATATCGATGAAGTATGTGTCACTAAAAAATAAATGTAAAGCTTTTGACGCTGTGGTTAAGAAAAAAACTAGGGAGAAGCAGGCAAGGTTACTGTGATCAAGATCAAATGTAATTAAAATAAAAATAAAAAGTTGAATGCTTAAGATGGCAGTCTGTGCTTTCAAGATATCTTGAATTATTAATCCCATAATCCTTGTTGTGTATACTGAAATTTGTGGTGGCAGTAGTCACAAATATCTACCTCCCCTTCTGCATATATGTTCTGAATTAGCTCCCATTGATCTTAGGTGGACATTCTTAGATAGATGAGTCTAGATTTGCAGACTAAAATTAATAATTATGTATAAATATTTATTTTAAATAACAACGAATCATATGTACCATGATTTGTAAATCCCTTAGAAGATATTAAGCTTCTTCCTAAGTACGCTCAATTATTTCTATGGTGCATTTTTAAAGTATTTTGCTTGTAATTGATTAAAACAATGTTGAAATGTATTTATTTACTTTAGTTATTCAGTTTGTATGTTGTATGATTCTGGGTAGCTTGCAACAATAAATAATGTAAAAACAGCAGAGTATAAAAATAATTCAAGTGCAAAAGTAACTATAAAATATTCACAAAGCAAATATGAAAAAAACCACTAAACACGGGAGTCCTATCTCTGTTTGCTTATAGGCTTATATGGCACACCCTCAATGATTTATATATCCTATTTACATATATAAAAAGTAAGTTATTTAAAGTTAAAAAATGTAGAACTTAAAATACAATATGTATATATTTATTAAATTTGGAAGATCATCCAACAGACTCTGGACAGCGTACAAAATTATTAAAACCAGAAAAGAATAGTATACAATCAGCTGAACAGTCCAGCTAGCTGGTAAATCCTGTGGGAGCACGGTGTCCGTTAAAGCCTAAGGCCTAGGGAAAGACTTTGTAGCTCGTTTTCCTGTCACCTTTTCTAATTTGAGATTATTTCTGTTGTGCTATTAATTTTAAATTTTGATCAAACCTCCTTTTCCTCCCAACCCTCCCCTCCCCACTTCTCTAGAAATGAGCAGCTATTGATCATCTTTTATGTTGCCAAAATTAAGCAAACTGCACCTGAGATCTAATTTCCAATAAACTGTATTCAATTGCTGAAGCAACTGGAATATCAATAATAAATGCTTTGGGCTTTCCTAATGGGGTTGTTTCTTGGTTTTCACGCGTGGCCTTTCATTTGCAAACATTTTGATTTAATGTTCTAATTCTCTGACATTTCGTAGTTCCCTGTGTAAACCTTTATGCACCTATTTTGACTCTAATGTGCGCTATATTGCTGAAGATCTGCCTTATTCTCTCTGGATTTTTAAGCAATGCCACTTTCGAATCCTCTTGCTTCCTCTATATCTAGTATTTCACCTCGCCTAATTACCTTTACTTTTCTGCTTCACAGCACTCTCTCCATTTGAAGGGCAACTTAACATTTAGGTTCACATTATGATAATTATATTTCAAGACCATGGTGGGAGGGATTAAGAGGTCTTTGCTCTGGTTGCAGATAAAAAGGGTTCAGGTCCACTTGTAAAACTAGATTGGTTAACAGCCCATAGTTTTCATTATGTTTGCTACTCATGCGGCATTAATTCTTAATTCATCAGGTACCCAGGGTGCTGTAACTCTAGAGGTGACCTTGGGACTTGATTTACCTCCGCTCAGTTTTCTTTGTTAATGTACCATGAAAGAAATACATGAAAGATAGCCAACTTCAAAGCTCCTTTTAAAGTAAAATGGCTGATACAAATCCCCTGGCGTTTAATGATGTCTGTCAAATATTTCAGCTGTCTTATATTCTTTTACAAGCTTTTGCTTGCTACAACTAAATCAGTTTGTTTCATGTTTGGTTGGAAGTATAAAAGGATCGAAGGGCTGTTGTTGTTGTTGGGTTTTTTGACATTTTCAAAATCAAGCTGAAAATTTATTAAGGATACAGTCTATCATTGCCTAGAAATGAGCTCTACTGCATTTAATGGGGCTTACTTACATGCAAGTAAGTGTGTATGAGATTCCAGCGTAAGATTTACTTCACAGTAAATATCCGGTAGGAGTTGCAGTCAACATTATTTGTCCTTTTGTAGGAAGCCATGTTAAAATTATATGTACAAAAATGGCAATTAAATAAATGTACTAGTAAGATTTTTAAACTGGAAATAGATAATTATAAATCAGTGGTCCCCAAGGACCACTGGCACCAGGATCTGGTTTCATAGGGGACACTTTTTCCACGGATCGGGAGGAATGGTTTTGGTTTCACTAGCTCATCTGCCACTCACTTCCAGCTGTGCAGCCCAGTTCCTAACAGGCCATGGCCTGGTACTGGTATGTGGCTTGGGGGTCAGAGCTCCCTGTTATAAATGTCAGCAAATCTTAAATACAGATTTTGCTTACCAGTATGTAGGACATTTTGGAATATTTTTCAGCCTTGCATGATAAGGTGCACCCCCCAAATTCTCTGTTAAGAGAATTAAGTTATTAAAAAGAATATTAACCATTCTTTCCCTTTCAGCCTAATTATTTAAAGGTATATGTGAGGAAAGCAGCTGCAACAAAACCTTTGTATATATAGAAATAAAGAAATAAAATCAAATTAAAGCTGACACAAGGTAAAACAACAACAACTGGGCTTCAGCCCTGCTAACAGCTATGTGTTTTGAGCTCCTTGGGTCCCAGAATTAATTCACAACTATTCAGGTGGTAGCTAAGGCAACAGGGTCCTTTGTACAATTTAGTATGCCAGTTGTGCCCCTTTCAGGATTTTTGGCATGCTCATGGTCACTCCCACTTTAGTCACCTCCCAATTAGATTACTGTAGCATGTTCTATATTGGGCTGCCCTTAAAGACATCCAGAAGCTACAATTGTTCCAGAATTCAGCAGTACAGGTTGCTATATGTACTTCTTGCTATGTCTATGTGACACCATCATTCTGCAATCTGCACTAGGTCCTAATTGGCTTCTAGATAAGTACAGGTTATCTCCTTTAAAACCCTACATACAACCAGTTACTTGAAGACCACCTCTTCAGAGGACCTATACACTGTGATAGGGAAGGCACACTTCCATTATTGAAACAATGTGCTCTTGTAACCAGGAGGTACATCTTCTGGTGACAGACCCTAATTTATGGAATTACCTTCCTCCTGATATGTGGTTGGCCTCAACCCTTTTCTCTGTAGAAAGACTATTGATACCTTGGTGTCAGTGTGGTGAACCAGGAGATGATCTTAGACCGGAAAGTTGTTAGCTTAGCAACATATATTGAAATAGGCTTTAAGCTGAAGTACCAGGAAAGTATAAGAAACTCAAGATTGATGCCTCCCTGACTAGCGGGGGTATAAGTGGGAGGGACAAAAAACACAGTCAGATTTTCAAGAAAGCATAGTCTTTGTTGTGCAGCTTACAGAATGGTGGGGTCATATAGACACAGCAAGAAGTGCCCATACCTATCTGTACTGCTGCATTCTGGAACAACTGTAGCTAGTCTTCCAATGAAGTCAGTTTCCTGATCAGGTCTATGTTGTAGGGCTGACTGTGATGTGTTGGAGCCCTGATTGGATGATGATGTTATTTATGTTTGGATTGCCAGTGTATTGTTTTATTGTTTAACTACTTTTATAAGTTCATACACTGTGGTTTTGTGTTTTTTATATTAGATTTTATTCATTTTTTTTGTAAACGGCTTGAAGTCACTTTGGTGGAGTTGGGCAATCAAAAATCTTTTAAATAGTTGACCTACTACAAAGAAATTTCTATAAAATGGGTACCATCAGTGAAAAGTCACTGTTATCTACCTTCAGTTTATTAAATGTCTTACATTAATAAGACAAAAAATAGATGAGAAAGGATGTGGGGACTGTACTTTAGTTGAGTACAGAATTTGAGACTAAGGGCCCAAGTGACTATGATAATGATAGCCATAACACTTAGACTTATATACCGCTTCACAGTGCTTTATAGCCCTCTCTAAGCAGTTTACAGAGTCAGCATATTGCCCCTAACAATCTGGGAAGGATGGAAGGCTGAGTCAACCTTGAGCCGGTCAGAATCAAACTCCTGGCAGTGAGCAGTGACTTAGTCTGCAATACTGCATTCTAACATACTCTGCCATCACACAGTGATGCTGATTGATTGTGGCCATATTATACAATTGGGCAAGACTAGGATTTTCTATTCTGCCATGTTTCTTGGGGTGGGGGTGGGGGATGATGTTCATCAATAGATTTCTGATGAAATGGTGAAAATGCATTAATACCATGTACCTGGACCATCATTGATTTCTACATATGGTTGAAGTGCTTTGGGCATGCTTTGAGCTGGTTGACTAATATCAAATTCATTTTGGCTGACAACCCATCAGAAACAAACAGAGCTTTGCAAATTGAGTCTTTTTTATTTTCACTTGTTACAAGTACAAGTAAACATTTTATATGTGATTCAGATTTTCAAAAAGCATCATCTTGAAATATATACTATAGAAGTAGAAATTCTGTGTGTGACATGATGCAGAGAAGTTAATATACTATTCTTAAAAGATTTCACATAGCTGACTATTTGAAAGTCTATGGAGATTCTCCATCATCCAGGTTGTCCCAAAGAGGCTTTTTCAAGAGGCAATTGGACTTTCTGGTTTTGCTTTGAAGATGTTTCGCTTCTCATCCAAGAAGCTTCTTCAGCTCTGACTCTCCCAACCAATCAGTTAGAGCTGAAGAAGCTTCTTCAAAGAAAAACCAGAAAGTCCAGTTGCCTCTCGAAAAAAAGCACCTTTAGGCTATTTGAAAGTGTATCTCCATATGTGCTGTAAGAGAGATAGAGGATTTTTACTTATTTCACAATGTACTAAAGTAGCTCATATATAGGAAGTGAGTTTTGCCCTTTAGCAGTTGCTTTTTGGCTGGTAAGTGCTTCACTGCAAGATTTATTATTTTTTTTAAAATGCTGCTATACCATGGAAGAACTATCAAAGTTATTTTTGTAATGTGTATATCAAATATGAGGTCAGCTTCATACACTGGCATCCTCCACTTATATTGCTATAACAAATTTCCCAGAATTAGATATGCTGCTTAAGTATCTGAAAACCCTGGGTAAATACCAGGGTGATAGAAGGTTGCATAAGCTATAGGCATAATAGATATTGCTTTGGAATGAAGGTGGGATAAAATCTAAATCAACGTGTTTTTGGCTCTTCCTCCAGGTCATGATAGAGTTGGATAGTCTTATAAATTTATTAAATAACAATTTTGGTTTGAATCAGTCTGTGCCTTATATTTCAACCTGGTTTTGGATATTTCTCTTTTTGGATCAAAAAGGACATATGTTTTATGTAAATGTGACATGGAATTTTTTAAAATTATTATTTCCATGCAGTTGTTTTAAAAATCTGAAGCAATAACTGATTACAGCTTGCCTCAAGTTTAAAAGATTATCAAAAGTGATCCTCCATGATGCCTGATCACCATTATAAATTTCTTACAGCTCCCCAAGTAATGTCATGATGTAGGGTAATTTAGCCATGTGAGAAATTTTTAAATGGTGGGTGACAGAGACATTATCCTCAGTAATGTGTCTTTGTGGAGTTCATGTTCCCTGGCTGCTGTTGGGTTATGTTGTGTTGTGTTGTGTTGTGATGTGATGTTGGGTTAAGTTGGGTGTTAATATTTTTCTTCCATCCATTTCTTTAGTCTAAATCTCTTGTAGTGCTGCTGTTTTCTATAAGTGAAGCAATAAGGAAAAGATACTTAAATTTGAGAAGGCATGGGAAGAAATAATCAAATAACCTACTTAGAATCAATTCTACTTGACTGCAAGGCAGTAAATAAATAAAAAATAAATAAACAGAATGTGGGGATCTTAATTATGGATTTTACATGTCATCTTTTGGTGGGGGTGGAGTGGCTGATCTAGCTCAATATGGCATTGTTCTATTCCCAGGCATATCTGCTTATACCTCATGTAAGTCATTTCCTAAGCTGCCTTAAAAGAATGTCTGAAGATCTACCCGATTACAGTAAATGTATGATGTCACTGAAACACCCTGGGCTAATTTAACATTGCTTTAATATGAATCTCCCAAAGCATATCTCTGCTGTTGTGTCTTCAAGATCAGGGCAGTAAGGATTCTCAGATTACCTGATATTTGGGGCCAGTTTGGATTCAAATCTGGATCTATCATGACAGATGCTGAGCATATGGAACTGGGAAAAATAATATTTGGTATTGTGACAATGATACAACAATGAGCAATAGCAGAGAAGACAAGGAAAAATGCTGCATATTTCAGAGCTTTTCATAAGATTCATGTATCTAAAACTTGGGTGATGGGGAGATGGTGACAATAGGTCTGTCAAGTTGATTCTCGCTTCAAGTTCTGCTTTACGCAAGTATTTTATAAATATGTGCTTAGAGGTTGGCTGTCCATCAGTTAGCTGTCTATTTATGTAGGCTTCAATGTTATTTTCTTTTTCTTCAGCTTTATAGTGATATATTCTAGCTGAAGATGCAATTTGAATTTTGAGCCTGGTATTCAATTGCTGTTCTGCTGACTGTTAAATATATTGAGTGGATATGCTGTGTTCCATTACTGCCTACAATTAAACAGCAATATTTTTATGAGACAGGTTTTTTTTTAAAGAAAATCAGTGGTATACACATGCTGTAAGCAATAAAAGAGCTATTGTATTGTCTTTCTAGCATTTAGTAAGCAAAAGAATGTAAAGAATGTAAAATGCGAAATGCATACTGCATATCTCAGAAGGATTTAAGCATTACAATATAGAAATTAATGAAGCATACAAGAATTAAATATTTAATATATATATCTTAAAAAAGAGAGAGAGAGAGAGAGAAAGATACAGAGACTTTAGAACGCATGGGAGCATCTGTACAGCACCTGTTTTCAAATTGTTAAAACAGTGGTGCTTTTTCCAGGCTGATGTGGTTCCTTAGGAAACTGCCCGATGTGTATAGGCAAAGCCACTTCACTTTGCTGATAAAAATATGTAAGTGGAGATAGCCAGGAGCAACTTTCAAACCAGTTGTGTGAGCTTGAAAAAAAGATTCTTGTTCACATCACAAATGTCCTCTTTCAAAAGATTTGCATAGCCCTACTAAATATCACATTTTAAAATTATAACACCAGAACTTTATTTCTCAGATTCTTTTGGAAGAAGCATTGCCAGAACCAGCTTTGTTATGATAACAGCATCTGGCCC
Organism: Oxyrhabdium leporinum; assembly: GCA_032468155.1. Lineage (NCBI taxonomy): Eukaryota > Metazoa > Chordata > Lepidosauria > Squamata > Cyclocoridae > Oxyrhabdium > Oxyrhabdium leporinum. Next base: position 38,734 of record JANHFL010006207.1, read on the forward strand.
CAACTGATTTAACAGATTCTGAGATTTGCTCTTTTCAGATATGTATTTGTACAGCAACCAGTGTGCCATTCTGACACGGCCACATACTGCTGGTGGTTTTTCTGCCTCTGAGCACCACATGTGAAGCTAATGCTCTGTGACACCTGCCATTTGCACCCCTTTCTTACAAGATGAAGACAGATATCTGACCGTTCTTCTCTTCACAAATACATGCTGAGGGCATGGTTCATAGATGAATGGATAAAGGATTCCAGTGTCACAGTTGCACAGTTTGTTTTTATGTGGTAAAGCTGAAGAACTTATGGGAGAGGTTTAGTTTGATAATAATACTAAAATTGTTCTGCTGTTTCCACTTATTTGTCTGAGAATAAATAATTACCAGTGTGAAAACTCTTGTTTTATTACACTGCTTCTTAAAAGAAGAGTGGAGTCAATGAAATCCTGTAATGTTTTTGTAATAGTTATGTTTCAACTTAATAAACTGAATATTATGAATGAGCTTTTTATTAAACCTTGCAGTTCCTTTCCTCTCTTTTTCAAAGAGAGGCCAAAAATAAAACCAAATAGCTTCTGTCATAGTTTGAAATTAAAATATAGTGGCTGACCTATTTTGAGGAAGAGAAAAAATATGGTTAACTAAAAGCTTAAATTTCATTTTTAATAATGACCCACACGAAAAGAGTAACTATGAATTTGGAAACTTGGAGAAATGGATTCATATCTCAGTTTGTTAAGGCAAAATATTATTTTTTGAGCTGAAAATTATCTGTCATAGTATAAAGTACCCATTGTGCTTTCTGTCATGCCTGGAAGAGATGAGAAACTGATTTCACTCTGGCTGCAGTCTCGCATGAATATCCCATGTGGAGCCTAGCTGTTACTGGTTAATAATCAGTGAACTATTAAAACAAAAACAATGTCAGCATCACCCATTCTGTAAATTTATGCTTTGTACATAACAAGAATTTGAAAACTGCTTGACAATTGCTATGGCTTCTTTAACATTTAAAAGCAAAAGATCAATTATGCAGGGCCTATTTTAGACCCGCAGAACAAGCTTGCTATTCCTGTTGGTGAAGAGAGACAATGCAAATCCTTGTGAAGGACTGCAGTGTTTTTATTGTTTCTTATTGTTTATTGTTTCTTTAAATCAATGATGGTTCAAATATTTAAATGTCATTTTTGCTGTTGTTATTTGTTTTAGTTTTGTTAAGCAATTTGTTAATTGCTTTCTGTTTCTTTACAAAAAACCTGTTGTATCTGAATATACTATTTTATTTGTTTAATGTTCATTGGAAGATGTTCTGCTTATGATACATTATAAGCAGAACATAGGCATAGAAGTTACCTTGGAGGTCTTCAAGTCCTGCCCTGAGCAGAAATTAGACCATCCTAGACAAATGTCTATAAAACCTTTGTTTGAAAACTTCGGTAATTAAGCATCCACTCTTCCAGGAGGCAAGTGTTTTGCTGCTAAATAGTTTGTTTTGATCAATAACTATTTAGTTTAAATTAACTACCTATTTAGAATTCAGATCTTTCTTTGAAAAGCTTCCAGCCATTGGTTCTTGCTCTAGGCCGAGGCATTACAGAGAATGAATCCACATCTTCTTTGTGAGAAGCACTACAACACGGTGTCAAACTAGACACCTCACATTGCTGTCACATAACGTTTCGTGACGTTTTTCCCATTCACGGAGCTGGTGTGGCCGTGGCCTATGCACATCTCATCCAGCCCACGGACTGCCAGTTTGACACCCATGCAGTATAAGATTGCGATGATACCTGTCCTTAGATTTCTCTTTTTTTAGGCTAAACATACCCAGTTCTTTTAACTATTTTTCATAAGATTTTACCTCCAAGCTGTTTACCATCTCTTTGCTCTTCTTTTTTCTGTTCCTTGGCATTCTTCTTATATTGTAGCAGCCAAAACTACACACAGTATTCCGGGTATAATCTGACTAATGTAGTATAGTGAAGAACTGTCGTTTCCTATGATCTGAACATTATACTTCTATTGATTTAGCCCAACATTGCATTTGCTCTTTTGGCAGCTGCAGTGTACTGCTGGCTCATGTTTAATACTATGTAATCCACAAGGATACTAGATCCTTCTCACATATCTAACTAAACCACATACTTATTTGTACATATACATCTTATTTTTCCTACCTAAGTGCAGAAATCTACATTACTTGTTACTAAACTGCATTTTCTCGGATAAAGTCCATTGTACAAGCCTGTCAAGAGCCCTTGCAACCCATATCCTGTCTTTGGAGGTTTTAACAATTCCCACACACTTACTTTCATCTGCAAATTTATTGAGCATCCCTTCTATCCCCTCATATAAGTCATGTATAAAAATGTTGAAAGTTCTGGACCCAAAACAGAATTTTGAGGTACCCCACTTCATATCTTTGTGTAGACGTACATCCATTAAGTCCCATGCATTATTGATGGGGGTTTTTGATAAGAAATTGAATGTCTTCTTGCCTAAACTGAACAGTGTCTTAATACATTATTATTCCTTGTAGGGCCAGAAATAAAAGTTGGGGTATTAGGGGGGGAAATCATTCTGTAGTGTCTGAACTACAGCCTAAGCAGCCTGGCTGGAAAGCTAATTTGTCTGATTCTCTTTTGATAATACAATGATTTTTTATCCCCACTCTGACTATTCAGTGTGATTTGGAAATCAGATTGTAGTTAGCAAACTTAGTATTTAATAATGCGGGGAGCAATATATTCTGATAACTAAGCAGGACCAAGACAAAGAAGAGCAAAAGAATACTTTCATGTTGGTTTAATTAAATTTTAAACAATGAATATAAATATGTTATGTATTCAGCTTAAGTCAATTAAATATTGTGATAATTTGTGATATTAATTGTTTTTGCAAAACCTTTGCTTGTTTTTAAACTAGCCTTCTATAGAAAGGTGAAAATATCATTTTGAAACCTACCACCACATGAGTGGTGTTGTGCTTTATTTCTGTATATAGTAAATAGATCTCTATTATGTCATGACCCACCATAACATTAATCTAGCCATTGTTCAAATGTTGAAATCAAACAGTGATAATAGTATTGATATAAATTCTTGACATAAAAGTTTTCAATTCCTTTTGACAAAATATAATGGAAGAACTACTATGGATTGGCCATCACCCCATATTTCTATTATTTGATAAAGTCTAAGATCTACATAGTTGGATTTTTCTCCATTACCTCCTCTGAAGCAGTTTATTTTTCTATGGAAATAAAAAAAGGAATCAAATGGTTGTGGGTTTTTTTAAATTCTTAGATATAGCAAAGATATAAAACATTTGTTTCCATCACTGGGTACAAATGCTGAGGCATTATGTGTATTTTATTATTTACAGTAAGTATGCAAGCTGAATTTAATCTACATATATTATTACTTGTAGAATTTTTCAGATTTTTTTTTCAACTTTATGAATTTAGTCTAGGTGGCTTACCTAGATTGATAATACAGATGTTAACTGCAGTTTAGATCAACCTCGATCATCATGACCATTGAGCAGAGATAATAAGAATTATAGATTAAAACTTTTGGTAGGCTAAGCGTGGTAAAGATTGCTTTGGAGATTCATTGGTCCATTGCTTCTACGATGGTACATAAGGATTTATTGCCTTAAATCTTTTGTTCCTCCATGGTGAGCTGATCCCTATGTCCACTTTGAACAACTATCCTTCCCTGGTATCCTCAGAGTAGAGCAAGTTTATTTCAAAGTTAGTGTCAAATATTGATGCTTTTATCTCATGATGAAAATAAATGCATATTTTTATGTAGTTTGACCTTTCAAGGAATGAAATGCGGCTATTATCATTGTGGGCATTAAGGTTCAGGAAAAACAGGAAAGTTGCCAAAGATTTTGACAGATGGGTAGAAAGTGATGAAGGGAAGGAGTTGGAAGATTGGATGGGAGACTGGCCAGTAGCATTGACACAGAAGCATTGACAATGGCTGATATGGGAATATGGGAGAGCTGGTAGGCCAGGAGAATGCATGGAGTGGCTGAGAGAGAGGATAAGGTATACTTATTGTCTTACTTTAACCATATTGTGGTCTTCCTGAAACCTGGAACAACCAAAGCATTGGTCTCGGGAAATCCCTTGATAAAAATAGCAATCAATATAAAAACTTCAGAACACAATTCACTTCTAACCTATGCAATCCACAGTTTACAACATTTACAAAAACAAAAGCTATTGCATCACATAAAGGTTGCCACCACTCTGAGTACTAGCATTGCGAAGTTTAAACAAATGGTTATTTTCTTTTCAATCATCTTGCAGAATCCTAGTTGAGAAAGACTGTACTAGAAAATCTGGATTCTGGAGAAAGAAAAGATATCCCAGGCATCCAGGGGTCAGTCATTCCCTACTCCTTGTGTCTGGTTCTAAAGGTATAATGGCTTTCAGAGTCACTTTGGCTCAGCCTCCTTACAAGAATAAGCCATCTGAAAGGACCATGACATTAATAGGTCAGCTTGTTGAAATTGACATTTATCATTATGTTCAGATGTGTGTTGGGCTGCTTTTTTCTTAATCCAATGCATTTTGAATTCTGATTGCATCTGATGGATTTTACCATACACACACTATGTTTTAATTTATGGTGAAAGCTTTATCATCATCTGTGCTTTGTGAGAATTGCTCACAATGGCAAGCAGCAGCATTAGAAATAAGCTCTACGTTATTGCAGTTTTCATGTTGCTTTTGACTGAGTGTAATACTGAAAATCTGTCCTTTTGTGTATGCGTGGAGATACATAGTTGCAAATGTGTGTTCTTTTCACTCACCTGCACAACATTTACAGGGCATAATCTTGAAAACATGTTTTTGCAAAGCATTTGTATTGCTTTATGGGAAGAATAATGAAAAGTGATGAGTGAGCTCAAGTAGGGATTTAAATCCAGTTGAGCACTATATGGGAGTGCATTTGTTTCATAAGAGGGATTTTCTTTTTTAATTTAAAGCTTTGAGAATCCACTCAAAAAAAAGATGAATGAGATGCAGTGATATTTTGGCATGTGCACGGAAGATGGTTATAAAATGGAGGCTGAGTTTTGGCCAAGCAAATGTGCTTAATAGGGGTAGCTGAAATAGATTAAAATGAGAAATGCTATAGCAAAACACAGTAAAAGTAAGATGTTGGGGCACTAAAGGGATATCAAAATTCAGTATATGTGGTGTTTAATTTACCTTTTATATAAAAAGGGTGTTGTTTTCCCAACGATGACAATAAATGGAACTGACTGCACCATTAGGACTGCTGTTGAAAACCACCTGCAAACTAAATCGGTGCAGAATGCTGCAACCTGCTTGCTAGCGGCCAGCATTCTGCAGGACAGTACATATACTACAGGCTCTGAATGTAGTGCCAATTGGGAGGGAGGTGAGTTTATTGGCTTTGTCTTAATTCTTGGCAATTGCCTGGACAAATCTCGGCAGTTTTCTTGACAAGATTTTTGGAAATTGCCATTGACTTCTTCCTAGGGTTGAAAGAGAGCAACTGGCCTAAAGTCTTTCAGCTGGCTTTGTACCTAAGGAAGGACCAGAACTCACAATCTCTGGTTTCTGTCCAGTGCCTTAAACCAGAGTTCCCCAACATTTCAAACTTTATGGACTGGCGGGGGGGGGGGGGAGGAGAATGGATGTTTTTGCGTGAGTGACAAGAAAAAGTATGAATTCACAG
>JANHFL010006208.1:2283-13072 GCA_032468155.1 Oxyrhabdium leporinum
ATCATCATCATCATCATCATCATCATCATCATCATCGATGTCTACTATAGCACAATATAATATTATTGGGGGGAAAACACTATTAGAAAGGCTAGGACCTGACTCAAATGTTCCTGATGTTTTAAACTGTAGAAAGGCTTTTTGTCCACAACTTAAGTGACATTTAAATATAAAATACTATTTAACTGTGTTATTTTTTTCCAGTCATCTTATCCGTGGACAAACCAATCAGAGTTTGCTGATTCACAATGTGAGTTACTGTAAAGATCACTACTGGGAGTGGGAAAGATCAGCTCAGTGTCCTCTGCCCCAGTTTTCGGGTAATGGCCCTTCGGTAAGAATTGCAATTATATCGTGAATACCTTGTCATTAATGCAATTTACAGACTTGTAGAGTTTCCCCTCACCATATGAAAAGAGCTACATAGCTGAGAGGTGTTATGTGACTCCCCAGAAGATATAATAGTAGGGTTGGAAGGGGCCCTGCAGGTCTTCTTGTCCATGGCAGGAGATCATATACCATTCCAAAACATCTTTTCTCCTTCAGATCAGAACTGTATGCATCTAGCATATACACACACTGATAAACACCTGAGCAAATCTCATTAGAACACTCTGAACTCCATCTTCAAAAGATGAGAGAGCCCCACATGAAGAACAAAGGGGCCCCCACATAACCCAAAGAGAAAAAGGATGATAATCCATATGTTGGTCCCACTTCCACAATTTATAACCTGAGCAGGAAAATCAGCTGCAGAATTTGGTATTCAAGGACAAGCAGCAAAAAAATTAAATTTTGAATCCTAAAGATTATCTGCCAGCCTGATGCCTTTAAATAAGACATTGTGGCTCTGCCCTAGAAATGATTGCATTCATCTCCTGCTTGCAAATGTGATTCTGGCTGCATACTGTCTATAATCTTCCAGCCCTTTATATGAAAGTAATGAACTGTGACTCTCTTTTATCAATGCCCATTAGGATGATTTGATATATGAAACAGCTGGTAAACTTATCAAACACAGAACGCATAATGCTGACACAAGCAGTCTGAATTGGCATTTAAATAGTTTTCATCACCATCTGAGTCATATATTTTTTCCAAAGAGGGATGTGCTGCAGTTAAGATCAAAAGCTGAAAAGGTCCTTCAGTGTTAGTGGCCATGTATGCTGGTTCTGTTAGTACCTCCCAATAGAAGTTATGCCTTCTCCTGGGCTTGCACTGAACAAAATAAATGAATTAAAGTATCAACAGAGTGCATCAAGGTGTTTCAGAGAAGGTAGGAGCATACTGTTGGCACCACTAGCTTGGAAAAAACAGTGAGTTAGGATTTCTTTTAAGTAGGAAAATGTATTACCCAACATCTCTGCAGTTTTCTTTTTCTTGTGCCATATCCCTCATCGGATATTGGCGATCCTATTTTTATCAACAGTCTCATGAAAAAGTGCTGCTGAGTTTTGTCCAAACCAGTTCCTTAGATTTTGAAGCCACGATGTTCTTCTTCTGCCTGGACCTTGTTTGCCTTCAATTTTGTCCTGGAGGATTAAGTGAACTATGCCGTATTTTTCCAGGCGTCACATCACATGTCCAAAATATTCTAACTTTTGCTGTTTTATTGTTTCAAAAAGAAATATAGAAGAAATATAAAAAAAAATATTCTCCTCCACTTTTAGTTACACTGCAGCTACTGAAATAATCAGATTAACTGCAGCCTCCTGGGACGCTAAAGATCTGGAATTACAATCAAATTGCTGCAGACATTCCTTTAGTTTAACTGGACAACACAAATGGGAATGTATAAAGATATACATTAAAAGTAAGACAATAACGTGATTTAAGTTTCACCAATTTATAATCGCCTGTTTCCAGAAGAAAAGGTAACCTGAACTCTAAGGTAAATATCCATACACTTAAAAGATCTTAGGTTCACTGCAATGAATTGGGAAATTCAGTGTCAGCAAAAGAGTGGAATCAAATGTCTCTTTATTTGGAATTGTAAGCTGTTGTTTCCTCACTGTAATAAAAGATAGATGAAACAGGGTTATCCCATAGCAAACTTTTCTGCTAACGATGTTAAACTTCTTAGAGTAGTAAAACCCTGTCTCTTCCTCAGTCTTCATCAGAGTCTACCCAGGATCATTTAATGCCATTATCAATGACTTGTCACCCTAGCAAAAGGCATGTGTTCTAAATATAATGAATATAACTTTGAACATTCAACAGGGCATTAAAGGCTAATCATTTCCTACAAAAAGACACATTAAAGGTTGTGCTTTCCAGAGCAGCTCACTAAGGATCAAAAGAAGCAATCTAAAAGACCATGGCTGAATAGTCAGGGAGGATATAAAATACTTTAAAATCCTTTGCAGTGATTTTTATGTCTGGACGCTATAAACAAAAAGGAAAAAAATGATCTTATTATTCCCCCTTTTCTTTATCAAGTCATTAGGACAAAAATTTGTCTTCTATCAGTGACATCTTCCACCAGTGGACAATTTCTCCATCATGGTAGGACCAACAGTGATTGACAGTCCTCCTATCTAGAAGAAATTCAAAAAAGTAGTATCCTTGAGAATTCAAAGGAGCAGATGTGATTTTGCACCCTCCCGAGTCTGCATTCGCTCAGTAGAATGTGTTAGAGACCAACATTTCGACTCTGCGGTCAGAATCACAAATTTGTGGAGCCGAGAGAAAGCCATTACTCTGTGACTTTGCTTAATTTTGCAGTGGGGAAAAGGGTAGTTAAGTTTGTCTTCCTCAACTTCATAAATTTTCTCTTTTTCCCTGTGCCTATACTGCTGTTGCCAGCCAACAAGATAGCAAGCTGGATGCCTGCCCAGTGATAAACAAAGCTCAGGCAGAATTTTTTACTGATATCTTACAATAGCAATTGTAAACATAATCAAAAGACCTGGCACAGGTCAAGATCAGAAATCCAGACAACAAGTGACAAAACCAAAGGACAAGACAAAGAAAAATAAGGGGATGGAATCTAGAATACAGGTAGTCCTCGACTTACAACAGTTCATTTAGTGACCATTCAAAGTTACAATGGCACTGAAAAAAGTGACTTGTGACCATTTTTCACCTTTGAAGCATCCCCATGATCATGTGATCAAAATTCAAATACTTGGCAGCTGGCTCATACTTACGACCGTTGCTATTTCCAAAGGTCATGCAATCACCTTTTGCAACCTTTTGACCAGCAAAATCAAGGAGGAAGCCAGATTCACTTAAAAACCGTGTTACCAACTTATCAAGTTGATAACTTATTCACTTAACAATTGTGGCAAGAAAGGTTGTAAAATGGGGCAAATTCAGTTAACAGATGTTTTACTTAGCAGCATAGATTTTGGGCTCAATTGTGGTCATACGTTGAGGACTACCTGAACTAACAACCACAAAAACACAACAGAGCTAAAGCTAGAAAAGTTGTTCTTGGAGTTTTCTCCCCTGGAGTGAGGCCAATAAATCAGCCACCCTGAGCCTCCACCTAGTACACAAAACTGTGGGAGTTTACTCAGCATTGGCTCTTCTGCAGGGTTGTTTCTTGGCAGATGTCATCAATCTGCAGAGCTCTGCTCTTGGTTGTTGTTGAATCATTATCACACATCTCTGCTTAGCACTGGGTGGCTGGACTTCAGAGTCTGAGAGACAAGACATCCTGAGTACTTGGGTATAGACAAGACATCCTGAGGACTTTCTGGAACTGGGTCAAGAGTGGAGTTGTTGGGTTCACCACTACTACTGATCCCTAGATACTTCTAAGTCCACTTCCTACCCATACTCTACATGATGGGATATATTTAACTGAGCCATTACAACATGAGCATGGTTTCAAACTAATGAATGGTCCTGCTCTGGGAAGAGTCTGGGGATCCCAGCTGAAAGGACTGGAGATCTTCATTTATATCATCTGCCAAAGGTTCTGCCCTCCTACTATTATAGGATTCATATTTAGAATCTGTGGTGCCACTTTAAATAGTCTAGTTCAGGAACAAGGAACTTACAGCACTCCAGATGTTACCAAACAATACTTCCCAGCATCGTTCACTATTGGCCATGTTTTCAAGAACGGTTATCTTTTAACAATCACTTAGTTTTGTATCTACTTACTCTTCTTTTTCTCAATCCAGAGAGTCATCAAATCAATGAAGTCCATGTCCAAGTGTTTGCTTTTGCTCAATTGATTCTGGTTCTTCCATGAATTGTGCTCACATAACCAGAGTGCACAGTCTGGGATTAGAGTTAGCAGAAATAAAGTCCCCACAGTGCTTTGCACTGCTTCTTTTGAGGGAAGTGGACTTGAGTTGCATAGGGGTGTGTGCTTCCAGGTAGCTACTAAGTTGGCTAAGAAAAAGTTAACAGCTAGTGTGAAGCAGACTCAACTATATAAACTTTTCTACATAACCTGCATGGTAAAAACTGGAAATAGTTTGTGCTAGAGCAAAGCTACAGTAGGATGCAACCATTCAATTTTCAGTATCATTAATGAAAATGTTCATCAAAAATTATTAACTAATTATGTGACAATGCTATGGTTTGGAAAGCCAATATTAATATTAGGGAAAGGGAACTGAAAAATATCGAAACGAATACATGACTTTTTGGTAATATGTAACAGAGATAATCAATTTTATTTTATATAATTATTTTGATTAATTAAACAAGTCCACTGTGTTAAACTTAGAGCTAGTAGCTTTTTATTAATTGAACAGAATATTAAGGGATATTAATATTCTGCAATTTATTAATACTATTAATAAATATTAATAATAAAAATGTAGAAGTGAAAAGTAATCCTTTTTTTATCTGAGTAGAAAAATCTGAATTATGAAGGAACAGAAAAATGAGTAAATAATAGCAGTTTATAAATGATTAATCTAGTTTTGCTTCATTTTTGATACAGACTAGAATAATTCTGTTTAGGGTTCAGTTGTATTGTACAGCATTATATTTATTTTTGTTCATATGTACATTAAAAGTAAATTTAAATCTATTTTCTTTGGCATAATTGGGTTGCAATTTGGAGAAATTAGATTTTCCATATTTTTTGCAGTCTAAAAATACTACCCTAAGCTTTCTTCTAAATATTAATAGGAAATGCTTAAAATGAATAGGCATACTTACACATCTAAAAAAAATTTTAAAAAAATCCTGAACATTCTATTATATCTAATTATCTAAAGCTGTTGTACTTTGAACTGAATAGAATTACCAGCTGATATATATAGTCAGCTAAGTAGCTTTAATCAATAGGATGATCAGTATATATAACCATGAAGCTGCCATATCTGGAGATCTAAGCAACTTAATGTCATAGATCGACTGAGTGTAATCACTGACAATAAAACAGCCTAATCAATTAAATAAAAATAGATTATTTCAGCGTAACAGTACTTTCTTGGGTCAATTTCTGACCGATCATAAATTATACTAGAAAACTCTGCTGATTTTTCGGTAGAAGCAGAGAGAGAGAAAAAAAACAGTTTTCTTTCCTTAAACTGGTGGTGCCCATTTCAGAAAATTCATTATGTGGGTTGAAGAGTACTCATGGAGAATATAGGTTTTAAATAACCAAACAAAAGGGGATATAGTAGAAGAGTGTCAAGACTCTTTGCAACAACAGAGCCAATGCTGACACCTGCTCTGCAAGTTTCCCCTTTAAATATTTTTTCCCACCCCAGCATCCTAAGCAAAGAACTAATATGGATTGCCCTGAAGCAATGCTGCATCAAGAACATTGTGCCCAAATAAAATAGCAGCCAAACACACCCGTCTTATTCTGTGAAACATTGCTTTCCTTGTGGTTCATGGCCAATTCAACATAGTAGAGTACATTGAGGCACATCAATGGACATGGCTTGACTACAAGCAAACACTTTGCAGAAAGCTTTCTCACACCTGAAATTATCTATGCATGTCTTTGTTGGTGAGTTTGTAATTCCTATTGTAGAGTGCGTGTGTGTGAACAAATTTTTGATCCCAGGGCAGTATGCAGTCCTTGGCTATATAAAACGTTATTTTCAAACTTTTGAGGAATTGCCCTGATTTTCCATTGTTCATTTTCTAGCATGGATTGTATTGCTCGTTTCCTACTGTTAGCATCCTTGTCCCATGTGCCTCCTGATCCCTCACTCATCAGTGAATAAGATCGGAGTTTTAACTACTGGTTAAAACAACAACAGTATTTTGCATTGATTCACAAGTAGCGACAGAGATAGCAATAGCAGTAGCACTTAGACTTATATATCACTTCATAGTGCTTTACAGCCCTCTCTAAGCAGATTACAGAGTCAGCATATTGCCCCCATCAGTCTGGGTCCTCATTTTATTGATCTCAGAAGGATGGAAAGCTGAGTCAATCTTGAGCCGGTGAGACTCAAAATGCCAAACTGGTGGCGGTCGGCAGTCAGCAGAATTAGCCTGCAATACTGCATTCTAATCACTGCGCCACCATGGCTCTTAAAGATAAAGTGTCACTGTGTATGGCAAAAAGAGAAAAAGGGTTATGTGAACAGAGATACCTGCAAGTGTGGGATCCCAGTCTGGTAATGTATCGAAGCAAAAAAAAAAAAAGGTAGCCCATCCATTGTGATATTCACTTGACCCCCTTACCTCCATGAGGATGCATATAGTTTTACATTGATCTTCTCTTCGATCAGTGTTTCTCAAACTTTGCAACTTTAAGATTTGTGGACTTGGTGGCTGGGAAATTCTGGGTGTTGGTCCACATATCCTAAAGTTGCCAAGTTTGAGAAACACTGCACTAGATAAAGATAGCTTGGAATAATGTTGTATCTGCTGATGTTTACCTCTGAAATTGTAAAATTACCTTTTTAACCACAACATTGTTATTATATGATTCCCAATAGGCTTGGAAGTGGGTCTTGGGCCCTGTGATATTGCACATCTGTGAAAGAATGATTAGACTATGGAGATTTCAGCAAGAGGTTGTTGTTACAAAGGTGTGTGTTCATGCTATATTTTGTTGTAGATTTTGTTTTTTTTTATTCTACAGTATATCTATGATGGCAAACCTATGCCACGAGTGCCAGAAGTGGCATGCAGAGCCATCTCCCTGGGCACCCAGCTGTTGCCCGTTGCTCTTCTGGCTTCTGGCGCACACATGTGCTCTGGCCAGATGGTCTTTGTGCAATTGCGAGCACTAGAAACCAGAAGAGCAGCTCTCCTGGGGCGCATGCGTACAGCGGCCAGCTGGTCTTCGGGCATGCAGGAGCACCGAAAACTGGAAGAGCAGCTCCCCCGGTGTGCATATGTGCACCAGCTAGCTGGTCTTCGTGCATGTGGGAGCACCGGAAAGTGGAAGAGCAGCTCCCCCAGCACACATGCGTATGCTGGCTAGCTAGTCTTTGTGCACACATGCGTGTTAGAAACCGGAAGACCAGGTGGCTGGTGCGCATGAGAATGCTGGGAAGCTAAGCTTCCGGTTTCCAGTGCTCCCGTACACATCGGGGACCTGCTCTTCCACTTTCCAGCATCTGCACACACTCCCATTTCAGCACTTGGTGCCAAAAAGGTTAGCCGCCACTGTTCTATATCCTATTCACTTATTTATGTTATTTACTATATTCATAAATATTTTGTTATTCCCTTCATATTATTGTTTTTGTAATATGGACCCTGAAATATTATACAGCTAGATGTTTACACATTTAAAGTCAAATAAGTCCTGTTACTTTGCAAAATGCAACTCACCCGTATTCATAACTGACTAGCGTTAACTCTAGCAGCTGATAAGAACAAGGAATATTCCAAAACACTGAATATGTGCAGGCACAGGGATCAGTCATATTCCCTCACGAAGGAGGTTATGAGATTGACAAAGACATTTCTTTTCTTTCAAATGAATTGTTGTGTTCTTATAATCATGCTTGCAGATCATTAATAGTATTCTGCCCATTGATGTGTCATTTGGATTATAGCTAAACTAATGTTCCCTGTGATGAAATCCTACATAAAATCTACTAGATCAGTATTTCTCAGCCTTGGTAACCTGGTAAAGAGGTGTGGACTTCAACTCCCAGAATTCCCCAGTGAGTTTACGTCTCTTAAAGTTACCAAAATTGAGAAACACTGTACCAGATGGAATCCACTGGTTCTGGCAATAGTGCTTCCTATGATAAAAGAGTTGGCTTATCAAATCTGGCCTGGAGAATTCCAAATGCCCACTATTATACCTGCCAATGAACAGAATAACCAAAATGTGGGAAATGTTTAGAATATTCTGGATGTCTTTGTTACCCTCTAATAATTGTCTGCATTCAGGTGACTCCAATCTGGTGGCCCCATCAAATAAAGATAAGGGCAGGAATACTTTTGTACCAATAGAACAATTTCTACTTCTTTCACTCAGTAATCTGATTCATCAATGCTTTCTATGTTATGATTATTGTTTATAGAGTACAATACATAATATGAATAAATGTTCTTGGTAGACAAGGCTGGAGATCAAAAGAAGTAGCCTAATGACTGCCCTTCCAGTCTTATGACCTTTTGCCATCTTATCTGCCTCTTCCTGTAATCCCTGCTAATGAACAGAATAATTAAAATATGCTGGTTGCCATTTTGCTTAGGTGGTGTCTCACGCCTCCGGGGTCTTAGAACTTCAACTGAAGAAGCGTGGCTTTAAAATGGAGCCTGGGCAGTACATCTTCCTCCAGTGCCCTGCAGTCTCCCAGTTGGAGTGGCATCCTTTCACCCTCACTTCAGCTCCTGAGGACGACTTCTTTAGTGTGCACATACGATCAGTTGGGAACTGGACAGAAGCCATTTTCAGGGCCTTTGGAGCCCATGAAGAAACATATAAGGAACCCTGGAAACTGCCAAGGTCTGGAAATTCTTTGCAATGTAACTGGCCTGGCTGATCATTTTTGATTATCTGAAGAAGTCAAGCTCATACGCTAACTGCAAATGTAGCCAAATCTACTATCTTACTAGTAGGAAAAATAGATAATAGAAGATTATTGAAATGGCAGACTTCTCATGTACTGGTAATTTTACCTGAATCTGATTCAGCCCAAAGTAAGCATCTTGAAGTATCACATTTCTCAAGGGGAAGCATTAAGAATTTGCTTAAAGCTACATGCCCAAAGTCTCCCTGTGGATCAGATTTTATCAATCTCTAAACTTCTTCTTCTGAGCGTTCTACTTCATTTTCTTATTGAATCAGGCACTTCCACAACACTCTGAAAGAAAGAGGAAATAAGTCTGGTTTTTTAAAAAAGCCATCAGTCCCAGAAACCACAAATTCTCTATGATTTACTCCAAAGTTCATTATTATGTTAAATGGGGAGGGAGAGATTTTATCTGAAAATAATATTTATCTCGATATTCAATGTCCTAATATTAAAAGCATACGGTTCTGCATTGCCTATTATTCTATGGCAATAGAATTTCTAATTTTGCCACAACACTGTTTCTCTTTACTAGCTGTTATGAACTTGTACCCACAGTTTAGAGAGAACTTGGGGGGGAAAGAATGTTGTGGAATTTGGATAAATAGATCTCCTTTGGATGCTGGCTCAGTATTATCTGGCAATATATCAGGTGCCTGTTTTCATAAAATTGCTTTTAGCTTGCGTGAAAGGGGTGCCTGTTCGCTTGAAAAAGCCCCAAGTCCAAGCCCACGTATCCCGACTAAATTCCTAGAGAAATACAAGACAGGTTAGTTAATATTATCGTAATTGATGAATCTTCCTTTTAATCCCAGATTTGTTTCAGATAGGATCCAAAGGAATTAAGTCCAAATCCGGTTAATTCGTGTCACATCAGTGATAATATTTTTAATCCACTGAATTAGGCATTCAGTCTCCAAAATATAGGAAGTCTCATTTAAAGAATGCCTTGTTTAGAGATTGTTTACAATTACAATAGTGATGGAAAAGTAACTTTATGACCAATCCTCACATTTATGACCTTCACAGGTCAGTAAAGCAAAGAAAAGCTGTAGTAAGAACTTAAACATAGTCACAGTTCTACTTAGCAGCCACTTTGCTTAATGCTAGTGCCATGGGTGGCTGCTAATCAAGGGCTACCTATATCTTGTGAAAGAACAATATAGGTGATAATTAAAATGTGGCTTAATGAAGAAACAATGGATTGTGTTTACTGCAGCTCTCTCTTTAGCATTTCTTTTCTCTTACTTCCATGCTTTCAGATATGAGGTCTGAAGAAAAGCTACAGATGTTATCTTGATCACAAGTACATTTTTCCATATGAGCACAATTTTAACTCCTTTTCAGACATCTTGAAGAGATTGAGTGCAGGCACAGCTATTGTGTCTCTCTAATCCTGGATCCCAGTGCCATTGTCACGTCAGATGGCCTTCACGTTAGACAGAGTGGGACAACCATCTCAGATGGCAGATATAACAACACTCCACTGCACCTACAACATAAAAACCAAAGTGGTTGTACAGGTACTTCTCAACTTACCACCAAAATTGAGAAGCCCAAATTCATTTTGCCCCATTTTTTGACCTTTCTTGCCAAAATTGGTAAGTGAATCACTGCCGTGGTTAAGTTAGTGACGTTAGGTGAATCTGGCTTCTCCCTTGAGTTTACTTGTCAGAAGGTCACAACAGAAACCACACAACCCTGGGACACTGTAAACGTCATAAATGCATGCTAGTTGCCAAATGTCTGAATTTTGATCACATAACCATGGGGATGCTGCAACAGTCCTAAGTCACTTTTTTTCAGTAACATTGTAGCTTCAAACCATTACTCAACAAATGGTTGTACGTCAACCATTTGTAGTCTACCTGTAG
>JANHFL010006208.1:27590-38625 GCA_032468155.1 Oxyrhabdium leporinum
CAATTTGCCTCCTTGCAGCAAAAAGCAAACAGCCTGGTCAGCTTCAGCACAGCCTGATTTAGCACAAGCAGCTGATTGGCGGTTGGATTGGCCTCGTGGAATAGCTGCTGTTCCCAGCTGTGGGGATCTCCACCGCCGATCTCCACCTACCGCCGCCTCCGTGCACCCCATTTTCAGCCTCCACGCGTCCCATTTTCAGCGTTCCAGGCGGCAGGGTGGATATTTCTTCCAACACTGTGAATCAGTTTATGTTGTGCAGTCCCCAATTCCAAGCATCTGAAAGGTCAAACAATGGCATGATTTTTGTGAAAAATGGAGAATCACCTGGTATTATCGCATTGAAGTAAAGGTGGCCCATGAGCATATTATCAGGTCGAAGACGTCCTTTTGCTAAGTGCTCCAGGCCTCAAAAACATAATATTGTATGTAATTCTTCAAATTACGCTGCATACTTTATTCTTTGATATGTTCAAGAGATTTCATTACTTTCCATCCCAAGTATATTACATTTAGCAACTGAAAACTGTGGTTTAATCCTCATAGCTTAGTTTGCCAATAAATAAAATAAAAATAAAGGTTAGCTATCATGAATTACTATTACATTTATATCCCACCTTTATTTATACAGTTCACCGGTGGCATAGGTGCTGCTTCTGCCTATTTCCCCACAAGCATCCAGCGAGCTGGGCTGAACTGGATAGGAGGATCCAGCCCCAAATGACCCAGCCAAGTTTACGTATCTAAGGGAGGACCAGGATTCATCGTTTCCCAGTCTCTAATCCAGCACTTTACCCACTACAGCAAACCAGCTCTTCAATGGACCAAGTTTTGAATATTTTCGAGAATGGCATTATACTCCCTTCCATTGCTTTAGATCTATTTCCTGAACTTGGGGAACAGTTTATGGGACTAGAAATAAGCAACTTAAAAAAAAAATCTTTTAATTGCAGAGTCTCGGGTGAATATTGGCATCTTCTGCAACATCTCCCGCTAACCTCAAAGCAACCTGCCTCCTTCTTTCTCCCGTTTTAATTTCTGACATCCTATGGTTGCATTCATTTCATTTGATGGCCACTGCGGGTGACTTCAGCTGCCCCCCCCCCCCCCCCCCCACCCCTAAAGCACCCACTGCACGCGCTCGTGACTTTCCCAGAAACTCGGAAGTTACGCGCCACCAAGTAGCGTTCACTTCTCATCTCTCCTTTATTTACGTCGGTTCGCCCCGCCCAACCTTCCTAATTGTTAAGCCTATGTAAGCGAAGGGGGAGGAGCTCTGCCTGACTCTCCGGGGTCCTCAGAAGGGAAAACGTTGGAGGCTACGACGTCCGCCCGCGCCATCGGTTGAGCAGGCGCTCTTTGTAGTCAGCCGGCCCCACAATGCTTTCGCTCCTCACCAGGGCGTTCTGGGTCTCTGGGGCGGGGCTAAAAAAAGCCGAACGCCGCGCTCGGCAAATGGCGGCCTCGGGGAAGGTGGCTATTTTCCGCCTGCCGGTCCTTCCTACCATTGGAGAGATCATCAAATTGTTTAAACTGAAAGCTTCGAAGCAACTGTCTCAGAACTTTCTGTTGGATCTGCGCCTCACAGGTTGGTGGTTCGCGGCATTTTTGGCGTCCTGGGGGTTACGGAGGTTCATCTTTGGAAGGGCGAGGGCTGCTTTGCTGACTTGAGAAAAACGTTCCGCCAACATATATATATATATATGTGTGTATGTGTATATGTATGTGTATATGTATATGTATATATGTATGTATGTATTCCCACCAACTTGGGGCTCTCTTAGATACGCCGGAGTACCCTTTCCATCATTCCTGTCCTGGGCGGGGACGATGGGAGTTGTAGTCCAACCATTTGGGAAGCACCGGGTCGGTAGAAACTTGTCTTTTTAATCTCAGTTTGATTGAATGTTTTTCCAATTGGCAAAGTAGCAGTACTCTCTCAAGGTGGAAATAGCGAATTAGACGGTGTAGAAAATTGTGCGTTAAATCACACAGCTCGCTACAGAATATGGGTTTTTAATCTATCTCTTCTCTCCCCCCCCTTTTGGTTTTATTCCCCTTTTTAGAATTTGAAATTTATTGACTGCAAAAGTGAAAGTACGACCGTCACGTTTTTGTACCTTCAAAATGACACTTTTACATTTACTCGTTTCTTCTTTCTAATGCATTTTCTAGAATTGACTTTCCATTCAGATTTTGGATAGGAAATAAACGTTTGGCCTTTGCTTATGTTTTTTTTTTCCTTAATAACCACCTTAACTTTTTTCTTTTCTGAATATGAATATTTAAAGAGTGCCCATAGAAATAGTTATCTGTGCTTTATTTTGTTATTCAGGTTTCTTTATCTGAATTAATCCACTTGATTGTCTCAAATAAGCAGCAAAATAAACCACATTCTTAATATGACACCAACATTCAAACTCTGGGAGGGCATATAGTTTTTTATCGTTTAATTTATCAGTGCTGTACTCAAAAGAATGAACTAACTTGGAGTGTAAAAACCATGTGTACCGTTGTAATGTTATCATAGTAAATTTATAATCGGAAGACCAAGTAAATGTAAATTATAATTTTCACTAGCTCTGCCGTACTGAACATTTATTTGTCCAGTTTACTTGATTTAATGATGCAGTGATGAATGACTATTTTGAAGTGTTTAAGTGTTCTCTTTTTTGCAGATAAGATAGTAAGGACTGCTGGCAATCTGAAGGATGTATATGTGTGTGAAGTAGGCCCTGGGCCAGGAGGAATCAGTAGATCCATCTTAAATTCTGGTGCTGCAGACTTGTTATTAATTGAGAAAGATTCTCGTTTTATTCCAGGACTCCAGGTACCCAAATATTTTCCAAAGTGCTACTGTTGATAATTACCTTTTTAGAGGTTAAATTGTATTACATTTTATACTAGTGAGGTTGGTCCTGATCCTTGTGATATTCTGGAAATCTCTTTAAGTGGCTTTTTCAGCAAGACATGGGGATCCCCTGCCAGTGAGGAGCTCATTCATCAGCTTATCTTGTATAATATTCTGATACTTTCCCTTTTATCCAGTTTTTATTTTAATTGTTTTAAATGGGTTTTAACTGTTGATTTTATTGTATGCTGTTCAGAGCCACTTTGTGTAACATGGGTGGTTATATAAGATAGACAGACAGATGGACAAAGGTAACCTTGTTTATATGTAAACATAATTGTTCCTGATTTGGATATCATGGCAGATATAAATTGACAGTTGCTGAGTCAACATTAACTGTTATTTTTAAAAAATTCTATAGTAAATTACAGAGATAGAGGGGGGAAAAGAAAGACCAAGCTACATGATGCACACTCCTGAAGCCTGGACCTTGTTCAAGAAACTGGTGATGTCCGAAGTAAATAATAAAGCAAGGTTTTAGGAGAGGGAGAAACGGACTATAAATCTCTGAGATAGAGAAAAATTAATATAGAAAATCAATGTTCACTCAGAATGTGACTTGTGGAAATCAGTCTTCTCCAAATAATCTTCTCCAGAGGCAGTAGGCAAAATATCAATTTTTCCCAATCAGAATAGTCAATTGTTATAGACAGTTGAACTAATTCCTAATTTCTACTATATAAACATCTACATTGAATTGTTTGTAATTCCATTGATGGCACATTATTATTCAACCATTGTATTGATTTCTGCATCCTTACTGTCCCTCAAGTCATCTCCCATATTGTTTCAAAATACCTGTTTCTCTAAAGCAGGACTGTCAAACTCGTGGGCCAGATACATCATGCTGGCCACGCCTATGCCCGGTTTTGCAAAGGGGAAAAAAGTCACAACACATCACGTGACACCGCTGTTTTAAAGTAAATGGAATATTTAGAGCTGTTCATCAATGAGGGGAATTACTTAAAATTGCCTGCCAGAAAATGATAAACGGGCTTGATAGCAACAAGTTTGAATTTAGAATTACTTAAGTCAATTCTGCTTCAGTTTTTTATAGGAAATAAATACTGATTTTAAACTTAAAATTAATAATTGTAATATTGTTGCATCTGGTGATATTTGATATAACAAATAGAATTTCAAATGTACAAGTTCTTGCATTATAGATGCTTTTTAAAAAAATCAACTTTTAGGTTTTCAAATGTAATTAAATAGCTTTTAAATATTTTTTTATTTTTTCAAAAATCTCAGTTGCTGTCCGAAGCAGCTCCAGGAAAAGTCCGTATTGTCAATGAGGATATTTTAACATATACATTCAATGAAGCTTTTCCTAAACATCTTTCAAAGAACTGGGAAGATGGTCAGTATGCTACAAATACAAATATTCAGAATTTTTATTAAAATGAATTCACTACGTGAGATTACTGTAGCAATATAGTGATAAGACTGGAAGTTAATTTGTATGTTCTATTTCCTAATTTTGCCAGTAACCTGTAATGATCCCTGTGATAGATACATTTTCCCCTAAGCATAGCTAAGGGCACATTAATGCAAGACAAGTGACTGGTGTTATCAAGTTAATAAATTCTAAAGTTTCACAACAAGTATTGTGTAGATAACAAATCTGGGCAATGAATTTCATTAGCAACTTAAATACTTTTCAGAGTCATGTTTTAACATTCGTTCTAGGGTGCCTAAGTAGCTTATCTGCTTGTTTTCTGAGTTTAGAACAAATGCTATTTATAGATCTAGACATGGGTGTCAAACTCGATCACGTCACGTGATGTATCACAACATTTTTTGCCTTTGCGGAACCAGGGTGGGCATGGCCTGTGTGTGATGCATCTGGCCCGCATGTCGCCAGTTTGACACCCCTGGTCTAGGACATTTATCAAGAAGTCATCAGTTACATACTAAAACTCAAAAGAGATGCCTGAATATTGCCTTCATAAGGTGTGCCTACAACAGCCATTAACTGAGTTCCTGTCAAAGCCTTTTAAGCTATTGATGCAGAGACTTTGCACATTTGGATAGGATAAATGCTAAACATGAGATCAAAACTTAGATGCAGGATTTTTTTCTCCAAAGTTAATTTTCCCAGCTTAGGTTAACAAAAAATGCACCATTGTTTAAACTCTTAAATTTTCAAATAGGTCAGGAGACCTATTTAAAGGAAAATTCAGTTTGAGAAGAGAACTAATGTTGGAAAGCTTTCAGTTAATGCCTTGGGAGAGAAATGACAGGGATCTCATATGACCAAAATCTCTGTCCTTGTAAATAAGGCAGCGCACATGTTCTCTTTCACTATCTGTTTTACTACCCTAAGGCTAAGGATCTTGAAAATTCCATTCAGTCATAGATAATGTTGGTCAGATCTGCAAAAGATTCAGTATTATGCCTTTTAAATAAATCTAAAAGTTGTTAGGAGAGTTTCTACCTTCCTGCTTGTGATACCTATGTAATAGGTATGATAAATTAATAAAAAAAATGGAACCTGAGAAAGATCTAGTCATTTTAAAAAATGTGTCATAGTATATTGGAATATATATTGAAAGTAGTGATTATTAATTAATAGAATTTAATATATTGATCCTTGATTCTGATTAAGACTTATGGTCAAGCGTTTTCCCTTTTGTCTTTTATAGAACCTCCAGACATACATATTATTGGAAATCTCCCTTTCAGTGTCTCAACGCCATTAATAATCCGGTGGCTTGAGAATATATCTAATCGAGATGGGCCTTTTAGTTATGGTAGGATACGGATGACCCTCACCTTTCAGAAAGAAGTTGCAGAGGTGAGTTTCTTTTATTGAATTATTATACGTTATTTAACAATAAATATGAGCAATAGGTACATTAAGAATTATTAAGTTTAATTTGTTCTTGTAGTTTGGTCCATTTGTATAACCAGCTAGCTTTCATGCATAAGACAAGACTAGAACAGGTAACTGAAGGGTACAGGAAATTACAAAATCTGTGTCATGATACTAATAATGTAATTAATGTACTCATATTGATGTACATGTATTGGAACGAAAGTTCAAAAAATTATTTGAATTTGTGTTTTGATTATCATGACATGAATTTCATCATTTCTTCATCATTATACAGGTAGTGCTTGTCTTACAGTCACAATTAGGACCAGAATTTTTGTTTCCAAGAGATTGTGATTGTTCAGTGAGTTGCACCCAATTTTAGGACCTTTTTTGCCATTGTTGTTAAGTGAATCACTGCAGTAGTTAAATAAATCATGTAGTACTTAAGTAAATGCAGCTTCCTCCAGTGACTTTGCTTGGCAGAAGCTGGCTGGGAAGGTCACAAATGGCAATCGCGTGACCCCAGAATGTTGCAGTTGTTGAAAATACATGCTGGTTGCCAAGCAGCCAAATTTTGATCACATGACTGTGAGGATGCCATGACGGTTGTAATTGCAAAGACCAGTCATAAGTCATTTTTTTCGATGCCCTGGTAACTTTAACAGTTTAGTAACTTCAACAGTTGCTAAATGAATGGTTGTAAGTCAAGGACTATCTATATTTGAACTGACTATCAGCACGCCATAAATTTTAATTATGCGCCAATAGGCATTCAGTAATAGCAACATGGTTATTAGCCTCGGCTGTACATTATTCTGTTTTAACACTGTAAGGAAGGTTTCATTGAATTGTATGTGTAGGACTGGTCAAAATGACTTTGTGACATTGGCAGGTTTTACACACTTTCAACATGCTACACAAAACAAGGCACCAATAAAGGAATGTTTTCTGATGAAGATAATCATGGCATAAAGGGTAGAGCTGATACAAGTAGTCCTCGAGGTACGACTACAATTGAGTCCAAAATTTATGTTGCTAAGTAAAACATTTGTTAAGTGAGTTTGTCCAATTTTACGACTTTTCTTGCCATAGTTGTTAAGTGAATCATTGCATTTGTTAAGTTAGTAGCATGGTTGTTAAGAGAATCTGGATTTCCCATTGATTTTGCTTGTCAGAAGGTCATAGAAGCTGATCACGTGACCCCAGACACTGCAACTGTCATAAATATGAACCAATTGCCAAGCATTTGAATTTTGATCATGTGGCCATGGGTATGCTGCAACTGTCTTAAGCGTGAAAAATGGTCATGTCACTTTTTTCAGTGCCGTTGTAACTTTGGTCACTAAAGGAATTATTATAAGTCGAGGACTACCTGCACTTACACTAGTCCACAGTTCTGTGCAAATAGGGTTTGAAATCAGTAAGGAGAGAGCTTTTTCTTCTGTCCCCTGCCCCTAACAAGACAAGATGTACCAGTGCTGTGGAATATGAAAAAGAAAAAATACCAAAACCCTGCTGTTGAGAATTCTCTGAATTGATGCCAGAAATGTGGCTGAAAAATAGGAGTGTTTCAGAAGAATCTCTCAGCTGGAGCATTTTAACACACATCTGAACTGATTTCTTCCTCCCTAACTAATTCAGTCCTGGAAATCTATTTCTATAGCAAAAAGTTATGTCCCAGTAAGATGGGGTCCTAAATCTTTTTTTAAGTGTGCCTTTTGTAATGTGTGTTGCAAATGTTCCGTTTCTTTCCTAATGTTCTAGTTGAGTTTTAGTGTTCATCAGTGCCAACCTTTGCAGATGGCACGGTAGGGAGACAAAGCCCTTTTATCAAAACTTGGTTCCTGTCGCTTCTGGCATTTCAGTTCTGTTTTTTGAAATAATTGGTAGTGTGAGCTGCTATTCTAAGTTTAGTGGTATGGCTGATGGGTGAGAATTTTAGAGCTAACCAGGTTGGAAAAGGGGAAGAGCAGCCTCTTGGCATTTAGGCAGAAAAGGAAAGACTTAAGAACATAAATGCGGTCTGCTTTATATAGCAAGAGCCAGCTGTACACGCTTTCAAGTTTTCTCATATGTGACATGAAGATTATAGTGTTTTTGCATATAATGTAGTTCAAATGGATGCAAAATAGCACAGTTGGTAAGTTTCTTATATTAAGTGATAAGACTGATGTAACATAAAATCAGCAACACAATCATGATAATAGAATAAATTTGTATTCTGAGTTATTGCAGAGATCTTTCTAATCTTTAAACACTTCTTAATGCTAGCTGGTATGCTTCAAGGACTATATAAACCAGTCACTATATTAAGGTTATTTTTAATGGCCCCTCTTAGTCTGATGGAAGTAAAGGAGAAGGTTTCATGTCCTAGTCATACCTAAAGGTTTTAGATATATTGATTTTCTGTTACTATATTATTATTATTTTAATTTTCAAGGCCTGACTTTTCCCAAATGACCCATGTCATTTTGATTATCTTTTACATAGATCAATAATTATTGTCCCTATTTTAATTTTTTTCTTTCTTGGACTTGTTGGGGTTATTGTTATTTTTTGTTATCACATTCCATCAAGTAGATGTAGTTCTTGCTTAAAGATTGCCCTGTTTAGTGACCATTCAAAGTTACAATAGTGCTGAAAAAAGTAACTTTAAGACTGGTCCTTGCGCTTATGGCCATTGCAGCATGTGATAAGATTCAGGCATTTCGCAACTGGTAGGCGTTTAAAACCATCAGTGACCCATAGCCATGTGATTGCCATTTGCATGCTTCACACCTGGTTTCTAACAGTCAATGGAGAAGCTGCAGTAACATCTCAAGTCATGATCATACGTTTCCTTGCTTAACAACACATCACCTAGCAATAGACTTGTCATTAAGCAACAACTACTTGTAGCTGTAGAAGACATAGGAAATAGCTTTGAAGGACAGGAAGAAAAGCAATGTTCAGACAATTGTGGCTCAAGTCCATTCCAAGAAACTAATTGGAGAAAAGCCTAGTTCACATGGAGATTAAAGGGGGGGTCGGGGGGAGTACATTCTGACTTGCAAGATTCTGTCATTATAGATGTTCCATAAAAATAGCTTTGACATATATGGCATTGGTTTATTAATCTGGTCTACTTTATAGGACTAACAGTAACTTTATAGGACTAACAGTAACTGAGAATTGTAGACATGGTGTCAGGAAAGCTAAAGGCCACAGTGAACTGAGGTTGCAAAGAAAGCCAAAGAACAACAAATGTGTTCAGTCTTAACAGGAAGTTAAAAATACCAATATCCCAGATGGTTAATAAAGATGGCAAAATTAACAGAGAAAAGGGAAAGCTACTCAATTCTTTAATTGTTTCATCTTCTGCAACAAGAAATATGTTTCACTTGGCCCCAATGAAGAGCAGGATTGAAGTTTGAGTTTCCTATTACCTGACTTTATTTTTTACATTTGAACAAGTTCACGTTGCTGGAATAGCATGAATTATATTCGATAGGGAATTAAAACAATTTGCTGATGTGTATTTGAACATCTACTCATTATGTTCAAATAATTCTGTAGAATGCCTAATGTGCCTGATGACTAAAGGCGAGACGATGTGCATATCTTCAAAAAGCTGAAGAAGAGAATCTGGGAAAGTGTAGGCCAATTTGAGCAGTCAATTTTTTTAAAGCAAATTATAAAAAAATGTCAGTGTGTAAACATCTTTAAAACAGTGTGATAATTACCAAACATTAATATGGATTTCTGAAGAATAGAAAGATAGATATTGTCGTATCTATCTCCAATCTACAACACAGTCCTTTCAACAGTTCCAAGAAGGCTCCACACAAATTTGCACCACTCAGGTGACCGTGATGACACATAAACCTCCAAGTGACCTTAATGACCTGCTAAAAGAATGCAAATGACCAGCTGTCTGCAAGGAGTATAAATCCTTCCATTTCCCACTATCCAGTCAGAGCTAAAGAAGCTTCTGGATGAGAAGTGAAATGTCTGCAAAGAGAAACCAGAAAGTCCAGTTGCCTCTTGAAAAAAGCACCTTCGGGACAATCATGACCTGGAGAATCTCCATAGACAGAGATAAAATTGTTCATGTTTTGACATATCCATGTATGGATTTTCTAATGCACATACTTTATAGGCCATTGAATTATAACATTAATGAAACTACATCTGCATGTTGTATAGAGACTACAATAATGTGTCTATTCTAAAACACAATGTAGGCTAAAGTACCGTGTTTCTCATAAAACATGACCCACCCCAATAATAAGCCCAAGTCTACCTTTTGGGAGATGGGCCTAATTTTGCCCCTACCCCAAAAATAAGCCCGAGTGGGTGGGGGTGGGCAAGGGGGGGAAAACTGTCCAGCTGCAGCCACAGCCCACTGGCCCCTTGGGGAAACGTTCGCCAGAAAGCCTCCATTCCGAACGCTGAAGTTTCGGAATGGAGGTTTTTTAGCGGAGGAAAATGGGGAGAGGGGACATAACTACCTGCCATCCTTCCCGCAGTCCATGCTGAGTTCCAGATGGAAGCGCACGGATGAGCTCCGGATGGATGCGCACAGCACCCCCAGGGCTCCATTTTGCCTTCAGAGGCCTGTTGGAAGGCATCTGCAGCTAATAGCAGAGGTCCGGATCAATCCAGAGCTCTATTATCGGCTGCAGAGGGCTTTCCACAAAGCCCTCTGCAGCCGATAATAGTCTCTGTTACAGGCTCTGGATGCCTTCCGGCAGGGTTCTGAAGGCCAGGCCGATGCTTGCGAGTGGCGGCAAGCGGCCACAGAAGAGGGGTTAGCATCAGGCTTCTGCAGCCGCCCAGCAGGTGCCACCGCCACCAGGTGAGTGCGCCTGCAATTCGCATCGCGAAGACCAAAACGAGGCAGTGAGGGCGGGTGGAGGGCGAAGCAAGGAAGGGGGTGCGGAGCTGCCCCATGCGCTCCATACCAGCTTACCTTAAGACGCTTTAACCAGGGCACCCCACCCCCAGGGCAGCGACATCCCTTCACTAATCTGCTTTCCAGGTCCGTTCTCTGCCCCGCTTGCAAGAAGTCTGTGGGACTATGGTAAATTACTTGTGAGATTATTTTTTTTTCATGAGAAGTTGGAAGGTCTGAATTACGGTGGGTTTTTTTTACCATAGTCCCACAGGCTTCTTGCACGCGCAGCGGAGAATGGACCTGGAAAGTAGGTTGGTGAAGGGATGTCGCTGCCCTGGGGGTGGGGTGGGGGTGGAGGCTTGGCATGGATGGATGGTTGGATGGATGGATGGATGGATGGATGGATGGATGGATAGTTAGATAGTTAGATAGA
>JANHFL010006208.1:39312-52687 GCA_032468155.1 Oxyrhabdium leporinum
GCTGCCCTGGGGGTGGGGTGGGGCTGGAGGCTTGGCATGGATGGGTGGGTGGTAAATTAGGACACCCCTCGAAAAAAAGGCTTAGCCATTTTTTTGAAGGGCAAAAGAAGATAAGACCCAGTCTTATTTTCTGAGAAACACGGTATAATCCTTCCTGGACTTAGAATTCCCTTTGCTTTACTATGAGCATTTGCCAGTAAAATAAATTGGAGCATTCACGTTGATTTATAGATTGGATTCAAATGTTTTCTTCACTTTTTACATTTTTTTATTTTTCTAAAATGCACTCTGAGATATGTCCTCTTGAATATGTTTCCAAGTGCTCCAGGAATATACAAACAAATCTATTTGAGGAATTTATTAAAATACTGTGTTCAGGTTAACTATGATTTTTCTGAATCCAAAAAGTATAGAAATATAATGGCAGCAAAATTTTATTTGCTTTCTTTTACTTCAAGCTTGTTTTATTTATATGAGAAATGTTAGCATAAGTAAAATTTAGACCTATTAATTGTTATAGCAATAAGTGTGATTCTATTATGGATAACCATGAAAAGGTTTGTAAACTATTTGGTATTTTAGTTAACAGGCTGCTCTAAAGAGCACTTTTATTTGGTTGTATTACATTAATGCTTGCACTCATTTACAAAAACGTTTTTCTTCCACAGAGACTCACAGCTAGTACAACATCCAGACAGCGAAGCAGGCTTTCTATAATGTCTCAGCACCTGTGCACTGTTAACAAAGGTTTCACAATTCCAGGGCAAGCTTTTGTTCCAAAGCCAGAGGTCAGTCTGTTCATTCTTTTTGCTTTAAAATCAATGTTTGAAGCTTCATTCGGCTATTCACAAAGCCGTTGGCACAAAGACTCAGATATATTCTAATTTCACCAAGTATTCAAGAAGGTTGTTGGATTAACTCCAAAAATACTGAAAAGTAAATTTAGTAATAAGGCATTTATAATTGGGGGGATATAAATTTTTATGAAGATGAGAGAGAAAGATTTAAAGGTAGTGTTCAAAAGGAAGGCAAATCAATAAAAGAGAAAAAGTAATAGATGATAAAATGTTCAGATAAATTCCAAGTGCCCCAAAGATGTGTCAAAATTCTTAAGAGGTCTTGAGTAGTGGGCCCCTGTAGGGCTACTCCAAAGGAACATCAAACTCTAAGTTAAATTATTCGTACGATCTGTAGGAAATCACACATTCATGGCAGCAATAAAGGTTGACATACCTCTGGGAAATTGCTATTTTGGTTTGATGTGTCACTTCGTAGAGACAAGATTTCCTTAGAGGTGGCTGTGTCCTGATTTTGAGAATAACAACTCAAGTAAAATGTTATTCCAAAAAGAAATGTTTTCTGAGATTTTCCTGAACTAGTTCCAAAACCCAGTCCTATTATATTCCCTCTAAAATCCAAAATACAGATCGTGATTATTTGTCTAATGTTACATATGTCTCCTCTTTATAGCTGCCTTATTGTGATTTAGAAATTGCTGGTGATAATTGTGTTCCTCTTATGCATAAGCCATAATTTGTTTATGCCATGGTTTATTGAATAAATGCATACTATAATAGCTACGTTTTTATCTCACATTAAGGCAAAATGAAATAAATGGACTCAATTTGAGTATCTTCCCAGAACTTGGAACGGCTCTTACTGATTAGCATTCAGAAGCTACAGCTGGTATAAAATGCAGTGGCACTAATGTTTGTATTCCAGTATCTTCAGGTCAGTCAACTTATTTGGTGGCTGCATTGGTTGCTAGACAGTTTCCAAGTATGATTCTTGCTGCTGATTGTCACCTTTAAGGCCCAGTGTAACTCAAGACTTGGTTATTTAAGGGTCTGCCCATCCAACTAGATCAAATAAGGTTGACTCATTCCAGGCCCTACCTCTGAGATGGGCCTCTGGTGTGCCCTCCAAAGTGGGTATTTTTGGTAATTACTCCTGTTCTATGGAACACCCTCCTTCTAGAAATTTGGCCAGTATTGTTCCTTTTTGGTTTTAAGCAAAGTGTAAAGGCTTACCTATTCCTCTTTTCACAGGATGAGAGTGTGCTATGATTGAAGGTGGGATTTGCAGGCACATAACTTGTATATCTCTTAATTTCCTTTTTTACTTCGTTATTCTTTCTCTTTATCTGTCTGCCTATGGAATCTTGAAGAAATATTATATGTTGAGATTGTTAGCCTCCTAAAACCTTTGCGAAAGGATGGCATACAAATAAATAGCCTTGAAAGTAGTACCTTAAAAGTATATAGTACAAAAGTACTGTATACTCTTGGAATAAATTGGGCAGATATCAGAATTGTCAAATTCCTTGGCAACGATATGGAAATGGTCTGTCATTGCCTTATTTCATGGTATTTCTTCAACCTTCTGCAGCTAATTTCCCAAATGTTTCCCGATTTTCCCAATATTAATAAGGTCTGGACCTACTATGGTATTTAGATCGAGATTGGCTAAGTACTACAATCTTGTTGCTCAGTAGAGGGTTAGAATAGCAGGTGGCATTGAGCTGTATGGTGGGATGGCCTGCTGATGTCTTGCCAGTGTCATTCATCATTGGTGATGTTGACTAATCTGGCGAGAATTCAGCAACATCTGTAGGATCACAGATTCCTGATCCTATATTTGAATGTCTCCTGTAAGAAACACTCTGGCTTTCATGTGTTCCAATTGAATGTTAACTTTCATCTGTAAGGCAGGAGAAAATGGAATAGACCAGGCCTGAAATTAATTCTCCTGGTTTATTGATTGAAGTTTTTCATTTGGGTTGGCAACAGACACCAATTTTTGCCAGTTGGTTTTCTTTTGGAGATTACATTGCTAGTGCCAAACTCACCTTATGAGTACTGTTATAAAACTTTCCTTTTAATGATCTTGTAGTCCCTATAAGTACTGTTATCTGTTCTGTTTTTTATTGCTCTTTTCATGTTAAATTGGTGGTGGTAATATACAGCATGTATATTGCAGAGCTTCTCTATTTATGCAAGCAGTATTTATTTTGTTTTGATCTTGCTGGTGTCTTTTTTCCTTGGAATTTGTCTGACTTGGATAGAATACTTTAACTTTTTTTGTCTGAGAATTAAACTGCATGGTATTACGCCAGTGCAAGCTTGCCAGCTATGTTAAAAATATTTGAACAGGGTTCTTAATATGTTTTTTTCACACATGATTAATGGTATTTCCAGAAATAAAATAGCTGGCACACAAAATATAACTAGATTATTAATCTATATTTATTAAGATGCTAGCTATGAATTCCTAGTTTCCCAAATGCAGCATATTTATTTTTGAGCTGTTTATACTCATTTTCATAAGAAAATGATTTCCGTACAGAAGAAAACGGTGATATTCATTTGCTATCGTGTGCTGTAGCGGGAATGCATAGACATTGAGAACCAAGATAGTTTTTCATGGGTACTTTTACAAAATGGCTATCATGGGGCCTTTTTTTGAAACAGTTGTTATAGTGAAACACTTATGTTCAAGATGGTATACTGGTAAAGTTGCTCCCAGGTTGCTCATCACTTTTAGCTTCCAGAATGTCCTCTACCAGTCGATTCCAACTTATTCGGGTCTTATCTCATATCATGAAAATAATAACATCTTGATATTCATTACTGAAGTGCAGTTATATTGCTGCTATAAAGTTTTTCCTGGTTTAGAGCTGCTTCTCTTCAAAGTTGGGGTTTTGTTTTTGTTTTAAATGTACTTAAGGTTACTTCTGCATATATCTCAGAATTGGCACAAGCAGGTGTTTGTGATAAAAATGAATCAGCATTTATATACTTATCTTTAAAAATGTCCCTTTAGGGAGAAAGATTATATGTACATATATTTTAAGAAATGTATAATTTTGCAAACTGAAGTGCTACCTTACCCAAACATAGGTGATATATTTTGAGTTTTTGTTTTACACTTTACAAAGCTTTACAAAGTAATCAGATTTCACAGACAAGGTAGTGGCAAAACTCACTGGCTCTCTAGCAGCACGGAGAGGTTTATTGCTTCTGTTACTACTGGAGATAATGGGTAACTCCCATGGCTATAATACCTAATAACCTTACTGTCCTTGCAGTTGATGAGTCTTTAAAAAAAATAACAGTTTAACTACATCTTTTGTTAGTAATCTTTAAAATTTTATCTATCCCAAATCTTTATCCCCAGCGCCCTTTCCTCAAAGCTTTGCTATATAACTCATGACTGAGAGAAACGAAACATAATGTCTTATAGATTTGACAATTATTAAAAATGTGGATTAAATGAGGAACTGACAAGACTTGAGGGAGGAGGGATAATAAGATTGTAATTATCTATTGAAAAGAAGGTCTGAAGTCACTTATAATTTTATTAACTTTAATTCCTTTTTTATTTTTTGCACTTTTTTCTTTTTGATTTGTGTTTTGTTGCATGGGAAAATTTCTTAATTTAAAAAAAGACAAACCATGATTCTGATTTTTGATAAGGAAAAAAACTACATCCTCATTTTTCATTTTTCATATGTCATATTATGTATAATTTTAGAAGCCTCTACGCATCCTTTTATTTTTCTAACTAAAAATTCATTGCTGTAATTCTTATGTAAGAAACAAGAAACTAATCTTTTGGTGGAGTGATTTAACGTTGTTGACACAAGAAAATACGAATTGTAGAAATCTACAGGTAGCTCAAATTATATTTCAACATGTTCAAATTTTCTCTGTCCTCTTGAATGGAAATGAATGGTTACTTTGTCACCCGTTATTGTTTTTTGCAAATGGACACAAGAAAAACATTCAAAGAAGCAAGACTTTGAAAAGAAACAAATGTCTCATGTTGGCAATATAATTATAATAAAACAATTTATTATTGCCTGCTAAATCTCTGAGTGGCAAATAGCCAAAATCTTTGGAATCTGATTGAAGATTGCTTTGTAAATAGTTTTCATAAAGTATAGGTGATAGCTAGATGACATACATCTTTAAATACTGCTGAAGTATTTACTAATTACTGACAACTGAAAGTGTTCACTTAATTATGTTTAGTTGTATGTTATTTAAGGCTGGTAGAAATCAAGCTTGAATAAAAAGGATTTTTTTTAAATGTCCTGTAAATATAAATAGGTACATCTTGTAGGTTGTGTTTGACACTTAAAATTAATGGCAAAATATTAAGTAGACATTTTCCAAAGAAAGCAGAATGAGTGCAGTTTATTGTGGGGCATGGAGTCTGGGGACAGCTAATCCTCAAATATGTTGGAATAACAGTTATTCTTTCAAAGAAATCTGGAGATATACCATTTATCATAGTAATTGAAAACTGACATTGAGAAATGCAGCTAACATTTAAAAACAACAGAAATCCACAGTAAGGCAGAATCAGTTCAGCTGGTGCCATTATTAAAAGAAGACACTTGGTGATACTAAAGGTAGCATGTGACAGAAACGAGCTATTGTAACTGATTTATATTTGTACCCACCCCCCATTCTCAGTATAATCCAGTTGCAAAGCAGTATCAGTAATAAATGGTCGGTTAGTGATTTTAAATTCTTAGCATCTTTTTCTTTTTTTTAATAAATAAACACCTCACCCAATGCAATTATAAGGCTTGCATCAACCGCATTGTTATAAAATCAAAACTACATAAACAACCTTGATAGATGGGTCCACCACCATATTTACACATAGTCCTTCAGGCTGTAGCCTGTGTCCACTTGCCGGGCAGCTGGGTGCAGATTCTGCTGCTTGTTAGGATAAATCCCTGCTCTCTGCGGTTTCTTAAAACAGGAAGTGCCAAAGATGGCACCTGCAGCAAGCAGAAGTCCAGCCGAAATAAATCCAACGTAAACTGCTCCTCCCGGTTCATGCTTACTGCTTTCTGGAATAGTTGGGTCCAGAAATTTTGAAATAATCTCTTTTGTGTACCAGGCTGTTGGTATCAAGCCAGATATTCCTGCCAAAATAAAGAAGACTCCTCCGGCAACTGACGTGTGGTTTTTGGTCTCTCTGTCCCCTCCCAGAAGGGTGCACTTCATCCCCACTGTGGCGATGCAGATCCCAAAAATGGAGAGGATGCAGGACAGAATCATGGTGGTCCTTGCTGCCTGGATGTAAACAGGGAGAGACAGGATTGAATATTTCAGCGTGCAGCTGAACATCCCGGTGCTGTACCATGTGCAGTCCATCCAGAGCCCTTGCATCTGAGTGATGGCCGTGATTATGTTTGAGCCCGTGTCTGCATTCACCTTCCAGTTGGGCAACAGGGTGGCTGCGATCGCGCCAAAAACACCAAACAAGGCTAGGACAAAAGCGAAGAACTGGAGAGCGGCCGATGCCATGATGAGATTTGCCGTCACCTTTTGTCTGCTTGTTTCTGTTCTGTTGCTGTAAACCTGTGTTACTCTCTGATGGCTCCCCAGCCAAGGCTGTAGTTGTCTGTATGTGAGAGGAGGAGGAGGGGAGAGAGTGGCAAGGGCAAAGGCAGGAGAAGTGAGCAAACAAGAGTGCTTGCATTTGAAATAACGGCTAACTGAATGGCTTGCTAAACGTGACCCTGCAGCAGATGAGAAGGCTACAAAAGGACTGAGCAGATGTACACCGGGCACTTGGCGGGGAGTGATTATAAATGAGTAGTATGTGAGAGCAACTGAGCACAAGGACATGCTGATAATCAGCCACGGAGGCAGAAACTGCAAATGAAATGGTAAGATGTAAAAAAGAGATGTGTCCTGTGCCAGAAAAATAAAAATCAAGGAAAGACTCGTGTCCTCATTGGCCAGCTTAGAAGCTTCCAATACATTTTGTAATACAGTATGAGGAAGTTTTTTAATTCTAGTCCTATAAGCAGTATTAGCTCTTGGATTTGAATTGAAATGTACATTGCTATAGCGTCTCAATTGTTGCACGCAATATTCAGGCTGGAGTTCAAATAGTCTTTTCCTGCTTCCATTCTTTTAGTTTAGTAAATACTCCTGGCATTTACAGAGACCTTTATTTTAATATTATTCCTTTTCAGAAGATCAAGCTATTTTTGAACACATCCAAGATTTAAAAAAAAATTTTTTTCCTGTAACTTAAAACTCAATTCATCATCTTCTTTGCTTCATATTAATCATTTATGGTAAAGAAAACATTATCTTAAAGACAAGCAAAATAGTTCCTGAAAACCTAAGACACAATAAATTCAAAATAGAATTGAAATGTTGGCAATATTAAGCAGAATAGCCAACCATGGTGATTTTTTAATATTTGTTCATTATTTTAGATATTTAGTTTTGTATGCCACCCATAGTCACTTGCTCATGAGATGGACAGCACTATAAATTAGGTAAATATAACTTCCTATTTATATATTTGAGATATAAATGTGCAAGAATGGTGATCTCCTTAAGTCCTTAGTCACTGAGTATTGAACAAAAATTGGCATTTATGTATCATATTTTCCTTTTCCACCTTCACATACATATATCATAATGTACAATACTCCCAAAATGAAACTAACAAATGCAACTCTTCATGTCAAAACCAATATTTCACTTAATGTTTATTTTCAATAGATAAAATAATGTCCCAGTGACAGATTTTAATTAAATACTCTTATGAACAACTTTGCTTCTTAAAGTTTTTCAAATATTTTGCATTAAATAAAAATTAACAGTTCTACAGTAGTTTCAATTTTATTTCAGTTCAAATATGAATTTTGAAGAGTAAAAACTGAAAATCCTGGCAATGAAAAGGGAATGAATTTTTTTGTACTTAATGTTAAGAGTGTATCTGCCATTCCTCTATGATTATTTTTTTTTCATATTGAACTTACCAATTTAATTAGCTTCACTGCTTTCCATGTCATAATCTTATACTGGCTTTCTTACGTTATTGTCAGTGACTTACACAGAATGGATATACTGTGTATTAATAATGTTAACATTGCTTCTGCAAGAGAGTATGTAGCATATGTTTTGTTGGGAACTTCGTTTTAAATTCTCACATCCCTTGTGTTTTAATTTCTGCCACAATGTGATAGATCCAGCTTCCTCTCCTCATCAGCTGTGATAGAGGGAGAAGCCAGCTCTGAATGGTACCACTTTTACCTAATGCTTTATTGTTGCTCAAGATCACTGTGGAATGTTAGTTTTTGCAGCTTTAAACATTAAAATCAACATGATCTCAGAATTAAACAGAAGCTTTTTTGAGTGAATACCAACATCACACAAATGTACAAAAATATTAAAATCTCATGTTTTAGCAATATTTAGATGCCATCTAATGCAGATATTTAATAAGTTTCAGTACTTACTGGGAAAGGAAAGGTTTAAGATGCTTCCATGGCAGCAGAAGTTATAAAAAAACAACTTATTTTGACTGTAAATGTCTCTGTTCCTCATCGAAAATTGCATTGGCTATTTTATTAACCAGAAGTTGGTCTCTGGTGCTCCGTATGCCGCAGTGCTTCCTGTTCCTTGTCTTAGTACCATCTACCAGAATATAAAGAGCTACTTTGTTTAATGAATCTGCATTGGAGAAAAGACTTTTGCTTAACAAAAGCAAAAGAGATTATAGAGAAAAGGCATGTAAAACCTTGGTTTTAATCACATAACGACTTCAAGATCCCAAGCTAAATAACTGGCTTGGAGATTAGAACAAATATTTTAAATGGGGAAACAATTGCCCCAATTTTATTTTTAGAAACTGTTTTTGCTACAGTATAGGAAAAAAATAACTATAGAATGAGCTTCACCATGAGTGAAAGGCAGAATTAAGGTCTTTTATATTGCCAATCAGTCTCAGAACCACAGAGTTACACAGCAAGATAGAAGTTCCTTTAAGTAATCATTATGAGAAATATACATAAAGTAACATACATACATACGAATGTACATACATACAAATATATGTGGCTGAATTTCACATACCTGCTGCTTGTAGCCTGCAATATTTTCTAGTTTCTGTACAATAAGTGGGAAAAAGCAGTGCTTGCAGCTTATATGATAAATACAGAGCATAGCTGTAAAGGTTTTGAAAAGTCAAGAAGAAAAAGCTCTAACGCAAAGAAATGTCAAGGGAAACCTGCTGATTATACAATATGATAAATACGAGCTTCCCTGACTGTCTGGACTTTTCTGTCTACAAACTGATTTGTGATCCAGTGGAGACAGTAAATCACCTGCTCTCCAGGTGTTTTGGCTTCCAAGTGTCATCAGCCCCACTAAAATGACCAGGATTGAGGAGGCTGCTATTGTTCCAAACATCTGGTAGGCATGTGATTATTTTCCCTGGGAACAAGTGAACGTCGACAGCAACATAGTGGTAATTGTGGTTTCATTAATCTTCAAGCAATGGGGATTCAGGGTTTGCTTTTTTGCATAAAGTCTCCGTGTTGTTTTTGAAAACCTGTACTATGTGTGATTTCTGCAGTTCCTATTAACTTGATTGCCTACAAATTCTAAATGAGCCAAATAGTTGTTGACATTGGCCTGTCTTCAGGTAGATCTTGGAGCAGGTTTATTATTATATAACAGAAGTCATAACATATTGACTGCTTGGCAGAACTTTTCAAGCTCAGAATAACTCTTAAGGATGAATTCCTGTCCTTCTGTAAGCAAAAAATAAGGAGCAGCTCATCCTTGAGATTGTCTTTGCATTGTTAAAGCTCAGAGGTTTGATAGGATTGATAAGCTGGCAATCCTAAGAGAATTGTCTGGAAACAGGTCTAATTGAACTGGATAGGACTTAACTTGTACTTGGTTTTTTAAATTTTTTAGAAAATATAATTTCATAGAATTGAAGTATCTTGTGTTAAAATATAAAATCATATACAGACAGTATAACAACGTTTTGCCACATTCAACATTGACATTCAGTGTCAAAGATCTCAAAGGAATAGCCCTGCATAATGTCAGTTAGAATTGGCTGGGTATTTCACCTAATAGGGAGTTATAATTGAATCCTTATAAAAGATGCAGTAAAAAAACCCATGGACTCTAGATTCAGTGAGTCTTTCACCATAAGAGCACAATCTTAGCTGCTGAAAGGACATTAAGACATGCTAAAGTTAGTACATTTCAAAGTTTGAGCATAATTATTTAAATATCTTGTCATCTAAAGAAAGATACTTGACTATTCAAAAATACATTCCTGAGTGGGACAGATTGATCCAACTGAACTTTCAAGTCTCTTGCTTGTAGATTGAGAGCAGTTATAGTCGTACCCCATGATCAAAATAATTTCTTTCAAGAACCAGTAATTGCAAGGATGTTCTTTTCCATGTTGATTCAAAATTGTTTACCATAAACAAGAGAACTTGTTCTGGGGAAAACAATTTAAGTGTACCCAGTGGACTATAATACAGATCTGCACAACCATTTTCACTTTAATCAGATCAGTCTTCCTCCCTGGTACCACATTAGGTATTTAACTTTGAATAAATATTCTTAGGACTTAAATATTTTGTGTTACAGTATTGAGATGGCTTGCTCTTCTATCTCTGATCCCCCTTTGCCATTCAGTCCCTGAGGAAGAATTGTGAATGTCAGAATTTCCCAGTTCCACAAGGACCCTGGTAACAAGTTGAGAGGAAAAATTAAATAGCACATTTTTTTCATTGTCTCTGATTTCAGAGGTAGATATGTGAAAAATACGAGACTGTTATCTAAATGTTGATAACAGAATTCAAGCCAACACCAAGTAACAATATGCAGAGGATTAAAACTAGCAAATTAAAATTTCTACTTGATACTAACAACCAATTTTACTCATAAGACAAATACCCTGGGGAGAGCTGTCCATGCTCTTGGGTTCTATATTCTTGTGGTAAATTGTAAATTCATCTTCTGTCAGCTGTAATAACCATAATATTTAACCCAAAACCAAACTTAAGGATGAAAAATGTATCAGTTTCTGTTTAACTTCATTAAACTTTAATATATAATGAAACTAGGAACTGATAAAAGTTTAAACACTGCTTAAAGCTAAAGGTGAGAGTGTAGTGGCTGTGATAATTGTGTTATTATATTATTCTTTCTCTGTGTATTATTATGAAAGAAACAATTCCTGCCACAGGAAGTTATTAGTTTTAAACTATCAGTCCTAAGGGAGATAATAAAAACGGGAAGCTGAGAATCAGAAGCTAGTGACGGCTCCTATTAGCAAACCCAAAGAGGAAGTGATATAGCACCGCCCCGCCCCCCCCGCGTGCTTATGCTACACCTCTAAAATGTGGTTTAGAACCATGGAACCTTCCAGAACATTTCTGGGAAGTACGGATTCTCCAGAGAAAGACAAAAAGTCCAACTGTTTAAATGGGCTTCTATTGGAAAGGATCCATTTTACAGATTCATATTTCTTTAAGGATGAGGATTACAACAATGTAGAGGGATCAGCTTCATGTAAAAAGTGGGCGGGATGGATGTAAAATGAAGTAACAAAGCCAGACGTGAGAAACACTGAATTTGAATTTGAAGTGGCTAATGCTATAGAACTATCATATTATTATTTCAGTTTTTTTATATAAAAAGAACATGAATGTGTATTTTTTTATCTAGAATAAAGTGCATAGACACAGTTTTTGTCATTTTTTTGTTTTGTTTTTGCAGATAGCTCAGTGCAACTTGGGTAATTTTCTGTAGATAATTGCCTACAAGTTTGAGTATTATGCTGCCCTCTTAGGTTCCTCTGTTTATTTCAGAAGAATTTTTAAGCCCTTACATTTGTATTTAAAACTTTTTCTAACTAACAATTGAAGGAAATTCACCTAGTGCTGTCAGACTCTTGGATCCAAGGGTTCCTAAGAGCTGAAAAGCAGTTAACAATCGATTTCCAAAACTGATTGGTATGTGATCCCAGTGTCCCGTGGCTATTTCCTCCTCTCCCGGAGCTCCGAGTCCATTGGAGACCACTATCTTGCAATCTTCTTGCAAGGAGCAGCTGTCTGGAGTACTTGTGAACAATGTCATGTCCTCTCCTTATCTGGAGAAGAATTACAGAGAGCCGGTCTACTTGCCTGCTCTTCATTCTACTGCGGTCGTCTGCCGTGACTGATTCCTTTTAACAGACCTATCTTCAATTTGCCATTTTTTCTTTGAAAGTCCCTTAAGGTTATTATTATTTTTTGTAACACATTGCAAAATTCAGACTTAATTATTTATTTTACATGCATACTATAGCACCTAACGACATTCAGGATTTTATCTGCATTCATTTTTAAAACAGTTGACAGAAGATACAAGATTTTTTTCTCAGTTAGGCGAACCTGATTTTGTGTTTGCAGTAAACATTTATTCATTGCTAAAACTATTTGCAAAATAAAATGGCAAAGCTACTATGATTATCAAAAATCAGTGCGTTGAAATGGGATCTGTTAATATGCATAACTAAAAAATAAGATATGTCAGTAATTTCAAAGCAACCAATTACAAGTGAACAGTAATTTCCTATATTGGTTTCCATAGTAACATTGCAGCTTTCTGAGTGTTCTGAGAACCCAGACTCTGTAATGGAGTAAACAGTAAAATGTGTTTTGCATTTCCAGAGGATGAAAAAAAATGCAGGTCTTCTTTAAGGATGCCATACTTTATTTCAGCCTATTTTTATTTTCATGTAAACATGCAGTATGACAATCAGGAAAAATCCACTAATTCATAATTCTACTCAGAATTTTGCTGCTTTTTGCTAAATTTTGAGGACCATTTTCGATCATGCAGAAGAAAATTGAATGAGAAACAGGATTCCCTTTTCCCATAATACAGAGAAATTCTTCTAGTTCTACAATAGTTTACTGTATAATAGGGCTGCAAGATTTGGGTAACAAAAATCTATAAACATTAGATGACAGCAGCAAAGTGATACATCAAATTATATAATCTAAAAGTCTAGTTGGACTTTTGCATCACAGATTCAGAAATTGTAATTTAGAAGAATTGATTGCAAAAGTTAATTCATTTTAATAGTATTTTTATAATGTCCGTTTCTCTCACTTATCTGTTCCTATTTCCCTGAAAGCATATTTTATTTATGTTATGAAACAGCAGGTCCACATTGTGAACTTGAAAGATGCAGATTTATAGGTCAATAGAATTGCAACTCCTCCTTTAAATGACATGTATATAAGTTTATAATAAACATATTTCCTTACTGCTATAAATATAATAATTTTAATATATATTAATCTCAGGTAGACGTGACACTTGTCCATTTTACACCACTAGTGGAACCAAAAATAAAACAGCCATTTAAGCTGGTGGAAAAAGTTGTTCAAAGTATTTTCCAGTACAGAAGAAAATTCTGTCATCATGGTGCAAGGTAAGAAAATGAGTGATTTGTTTATAAAGTATAAAGAATAAAGATTTGTTTTCAAGATCTGCCGGGGGGGGGGGGGGGGGGGGCCCCCTGG
>JANHFL010006211.1:0-11534 GCA_032468155.1 Oxyrhabdium leporinum
GCATAGGAAAAAAATATAGTGTGTCTAGTTGTTTTGGTGTACAATGCCCTGTAGTGTTGTATTGAGGGAAGGAGTTGAAAGAGTCCATGTCCAGGATGTGAGGGATCTGTAGATATTTTCACAGCCCTCTTTTTGACTCGTACAGGTCCTCAATGCAAGGAGGCTGGATGCAATTGTTGTTGCTTTTTTGTAGTTCTAACTATCCGTATATAACTATTTAACTAGTGCCAGTTAAATAGAATATTGCAAATGATTTTCTATATCTTCAAAAGGGGAAGAGGAAAATCTAGCAAATTACAGACCAGTCAGTGTAACAATCATATTGTCAGAATTCCAATGAAACTCCCCATTGTCCATTCAGCACTCAGAAATAAAGTTCATCCAAGTAAGAATTTATTGAAGAAGTCATATTGGCACATCTGGGAAAACCTGAATCTGAATGCCATCCCAACTAGAGCCATTCCTCCAAATACTCCTCTTCCAGGTGCAGATCAACATATCCTTGACTCTCTGTGAAAGAATGTTGTTGTGTCTAATCTTCCAGCTCTCTATGAATTCCCCCCCCCCAAAAAAAATTACCAGGTACTAATTGTGGCAGCCTCAGAGCCCTTAAGTAAAATATGGCTTCCAAGGCTGACACATATTTGGGACAATTATAGAACAGATTTTATAGAGTCTGATACGTTGTCATCTGGCAATCAATACAGAAATTATTTTATTTATTTGTCAAATTAAGTATCACCCATCTCACTCTCAGAGTATCAGAAATCAAGAGGGATTTGTCAAGAACCAATTTAGTAAGAGTAACCTTTCTTTCTTTTCTAATATAGTAACTTTCAAAATAGATTGTATGAATGTTAAAACAATTTCAAAGAAGAACCACAAAGGTTATTGGGGGAATAGAAACTAATACCTATGAGAAGAGATAGGTATATTTAGCTTTGACAAAAGGCAACTAAGGGTAGGGCATGATAGCATTCTTCAGACTGGAAAGAATGTCATATATAAGTAGTTCAGGTCTTATTCTTTTATTATTAAAATATTCTTATTCTGAACCGAAGTTCATAAAATTATGGATTTGTTATACAAAAAAGTGATTAAATGTTAGGAAAAATAATAATTATAATATAATAACAGTTTCACAATGAAACTGTTCACTTGCTTCCATCAAGCTATTATTTTTTTGGGAAACAAGTCATCTTGTTATCCTTAACTGAAAATTCAATATTTAAAAATCAAGGAAAGCAGTAATAACACTAGCACTTAGACATATACCAATCTGAGTCCTCATTTTACTGACCAGGTAAAGAGAGAAGGTTAAGTCAACCTTGAGCTGGTCAGGATCAAACTCCTGACAGTGAGAAGAGTTATAGATATGTTTTAATTATTATTAATAATAGTTGTGATAGTAGTTGTCATTACAGTAGCTTTCTTACATTCTGCCCATGAGTTTTTTTGGGGAGATTAAAATTAGAAAATCCTAATGCAGATTCTGAATCACAACACGTAGAAATAAATTTCCAAATTCACCCTAAATATTTTTTTATATTGATTTTACATATTATCTTTAGAAATCTTTCATAAATTAAATTGAAACTGGCACCCATCCTTTGTAAGCACATTCATTTTTCTTCGTAGCTTCCTCAACTTTTCTGGCT
The DNA here is from genome assembly GCA_032468155.1 of Oxyrhabdium leporinum. Lineage (NCBI taxonomy): Eukaryota > Metazoa > Chordata > Lepidosauria > Squamata > Cyclocoridae > Oxyrhabdium > Oxyrhabdium leporinum. The sequence goes on from JANHFL010006211.1 coordinate 1,659, forward strand.
AAATGTAACAATGCACCTATGTTCCCAGATAACATAGAAAATATAATAATGATCCTGAGTGTTGTACCTGCCATTGTCAAAGTCAGCCAGATCATCACTACAGAGCCAATAAGGCTTCTCAATTCTGGAGATCAGACTTCATTAAATTATGTTGACCATTGAACTGGCTTACTGTAAGATTAAATCATACATAATTGTAGAAGACAATTGTACAATCTGCTATAGGTAGAGATTCATTGGGGGAAGAAATTAGCAGAACAATACTTAATTACAAAACAAGAAAGATTATATTTTTGTAGAATTTATTTCTGAAATTTGGATAGCTAATGGGTTTTCAGATAATTTATGAGGCATGCAGTTACTGTATCTGTTACTAGGTCAGTATGATTTTTAAATTAATTCTACACATTAAATGTGATAGAATCTAAGTCTGGAAAGAAAGACGACTACATCACAAAAAGGTAGCATAAGAATTGGATCTCTTTCTTTGCAATGCCTGCCAGGATGTCAAAAGTGTGAGCTGTGCAAAGACGTGGAGGGTCCCATTGGTGTGATTCTAGTTGTAACAGTACTCTAGTGAAAGTAGAGAACAAAAGGGTGTTTTGGAGTGAAAAATAAAATCTTTTGTGGCTAAGATGTATTACAAGTGCCATTTTCACAGTGTAAGTGCCATTAACATTTCTCCCTTCTGGCCACGCCTTTCATATTCATGTTTCTCCACATGGAACCAAATTATTTGGTGCTAACCTCCCTACATCTCCAAATATGTCACCTCCAAGGGCACAAGTGAAATCCCAAATTGGCAGATTGATGTTCCTTTATCAATAGAACAGCCTGTAAGTTCAATGACTTGCAATCAGCTGTAAAGATGCTAATGGTGTATTTTCTTGTAACTGCAATATTTGGTAGCTCTTTCAGCTTTTAAGAGCTTGTCCTGATGTGTTCTAAGACAAATAGATAAATAAATTTCACTAAACAGTTCTCTAGATAAATTTGGGATTTGACAAAGGATACAAAACAGTCAGTGCAGTATTGCTCATTTCAATGTTTCATTGCCCATATTATTTTGTTTCTTTTTAAATATAATCCTCTATATTGACTAATATACATGCTAAAGGCATACTCTGATCCTTTAAAGATTATTATGGTCCTTCACATAAGCTAAAAATCCTAAATGGGCATTCTTGCTGAAGATGTTAAAAAAAAAACCCAGAATCATGCTAAGGTTACCTAATCCAAATTTTTTTGAAAAATCCTAATGGCTAGCAGTTACCAAATGATATGCTGGAAATTGTGCTCTGATTTATCATAGGCTAAATTCTGTCTAATTTGATAGGTTTTGAGTTGTTTATATAATTGCTCGGTCATGAAATTTACTGGGTGATCTGGCACTAAAGAAACCAGGATCTCTACTAAGGATAGAATATAAACTGTTATTGCATTTTTATGTTATTTGAATTTTGATTTTATATGTTGTTAGCCATCCAGAATTGCCATGGTGATGTACCTGACATATAAATCAAATGAGTGAATTAATGAAAATACTAAATCAAATAGCATGCCACTTAATGAAAGTTCACACAGAAACCATCTGAATTTAGTTGTGTTGTAAAGTGTACATGATATTTAGGCAAGCATAAATACACCGCAGCAATCCAGAACACCAGAAAAAAGAAGCAGACTGCCTATCCCTGTAAAATATCTTATTTGTTTGTTTATATTGCCCATCTCAATGACAAATAACTCTGGGAGGCTTTTAAATATTATAAAAACAGAGATACTAAACATGAAAACTTTTTTTTCTTTTAATGACCCTATAATCTCTTGTATCAGGGTGGAGTCAGAGTGACTGAATAGAACTTGAGCATTTACTGGCCAGATGCCCTTCCTGATGCCTATACAGAGAATTACCCATTGCACCTAGAGAGAAATATCTGCTGTTACCTAGGATTGAATTCACAGCCTCCTGATTGTGAGATGAGAGCTCTACCACTAGGCCACTGTGCTGCTCACAAAACATTAAAACATTGAGTATTAAATAAAAGAAAATTAAATAATTTAAAACCCAGAACCAGAATATAACAGGTGAGGACCTTTTTTTCTAGTCCAATATCCACTTATTGGGGTCCCAGGCTAGCTGGCAGGGCCAGGCTTTGAAGCTTGTATGGAAAGCTAAGAGGGTGGGGGCAGATATCACCTTAAGGGGATGGGATGGCAGCAAAGTTCTTCTCTTAGACCCCACCAGTTGGAATTCCTTGACTGATGCTCTTCTGCCAGAACAAATGAGGAGGGCCAGTCCCATTGGGGTGAGATGGTTCCTCAGGTAGCCTGCACCCATGCCACAAATAGCTTTGAAGGTTATAACCAATACTTGAATTAAATCTGGAAGCAGATCAGTAAACGCTTGGGCAACAGAGCTGTTAATTGGGCTGCCCTAAAGGCCCCAAGAATTGTCTGCATAGCTGCCTTCTACATCAACTACAGTTTCTGAATACAGTTCATGGGTAGTCCCATGTAGAGAGCATTGCAGTAGTCCAAACACAAGATGAGTAGGACACGAGTGACGAGGGCAGGGATTCATGATCCAGGAAAAAGTGCAACTGGTGCAAAACACAAATTGTGCAAAGGTTCCCCTAGCCATGACTATCACTGTACTTTGAGCAATAGTTATGAATCTAGGAGAAACCCCAAATTGTGCATGCAGTCTGTCCAATCTCTTCCAACAAAATGGATACTCAGACAACTTTATCAAAGAATGCCTGATCACTCAACATGCTACAGCATAACCAACACAAAGTATGAAAAGGGTAACACTGTTGTATATCAAAAACACCTCAGAAATAACCAGCAGATTATAACAACCACACAATATCCTTGTAGCACACAAATCAACTAAAGCTCCAAACTATCTTAAGTATACCAAAAGACTCAGTAACTAAAGAAGAAAAAAATGTCAGTCATCCATAACATACAGTGTAAGGATTGTAACAGCACTACGTAGGACAGATAGGCAGAAGACTATCAGAGCACTTCCATGAACATCAACTAGCAGTCAGAAGACACAATGAAAACTCCTTAATATCACAGCATGTGGGCAGACTCAACTATAATTTCATCTGGGAAATTGTGACCATCTAAGACAAAGCTAAATCTGAAAATGCTAGGGAATTCCTGGAAGCTTGGCATTCACACAAATTGATCATCAAGAGACACATAGAGGTAAATCACAATTTACACACCATTCCATTCAAAAGAGACAATAAAAAAAAGGTAAGAAGGAAAAAAATAATCAGAATACATCCTGTCCAGCAGCTAAAACCCAGATAAGCAGGGATTAACTCAGACAAATAATTAAGCATAAAACAATAATTAAGGAGACTACCAAGGAGAAAACAATACTGTGGTCAACACTGGCAAGACAAGTTACTAGATATAAACAGGGAGCAAACCCCACACTCACTAGCACTGACTAGGTTACCTAGATGGGTAATGCATTATTTGCCAGCAAATAAACAAGCTCAGAGTGTAGCAAGGACTCCACAGTAGATGATAGTGTAAATGAAAGTATGATTTGATGGGATTATTCAATACATTTTGCTTTGTTTGTTATTTGCAAATAAAACATCAAAATATATGATGTTCTCTTTTGCCATATAACTCAGAGGTTCTCTTTTTATGCTTGTTCTTATCTCAATTTTTCAATTAACATTTCTGCTATCAGCATGGTCTTTGCTATTGTTTTTATTTGTAATGTGTAAAGCAATTATAACCTTCATGAAAGAGAATATTGTGAATATTATGAAAAAATATTTGCCATAATTGGACTTTCTTATTCAATCTGCCTTTGGATTATGGATTTCGTGTCTGGCTGCTCTCAGAGGGTCAGATTAGGCAATCATACCTCTTCAGCCCTTATTCTTAACACTGGTACACCACAGGGCTGCATGTTGAGTCCCTTACTCTATACTCTTTATGTGCATGATTGCATTCCCACTCATACTAGTAACACTATTACCAGGGGTGGACTTCAAATGTTTTAGCAACAGGTTCTCTGCCCTAATGATTGGCTGGGCGGGCATAGCTAGGTGGTCATGTGACTGGGTGGGGGTGGCCATCTCTGTTAATCTGTTAAATGTGACAAAAACTGGTAAAGTTGCTCCCTGCCATTAATTTCAGTGAGGGGACAAAGCCTGCAACATCACTTTTTTAAAAAATGGTTTGGTTTAAACATGGAATTCCAAGCAGGACAAAGCTGCCATTTTGAGTGTAAAATAGGTCTTCGCAAAAGTATTTAAAAGCCCATTATGGTAGATTTGCAAGAACAAAAGGCTGGCTTAGTCCTTGATGGCCCATTAACAAAGGTGGGGGGAAACTCAGCTCTGCCTCCATGTTATATTTCTTTTTTAGAAATAATAGTGACTTCCAACTTTTCCAGTGAATTTCCTTCTGGAAAATTGGCAGGGAGCATCAAAGTGCATGATAGGTGCCATGCAGACCAGGGAAGACATGAGATTGGGGAGTATATGTTGGGAAGATACATGAGGTGCACTGGAGGAACCATGCAGATCAATTAGGGTGCACAAGGGATGGTTTGGGACGGAAAGGGTGCGTGGAAGTCATGGGGGGGGAGTGAGAGGTGTCATGCAAGTTGAGGATGGCATCCAGGAAGGGTGGCACAGGTTCGGAAGGGTGCCTGGGGTTGCTTGGGATGGCCAAAAGGTGTCATGTGAGTCAGTGGTAATGCACAGGGGGGGCAGAATGGGTTGGGAAGGATACATGAGGGTCAGGAAGATATGTGCAAGGAGGTGAGGTGATTTGAAAAGGGTGCCTGGAAATGTTTGGGGAGTGTGCAAGAGGTACCATGTGGGTCGGGGAAGGTGTGCAGGAGGCAGCATGAGTCAGGGAAGATGCATGAGGGTGTGGCAGTGTGGGTCTGAAAACATCTTATCCATATCATGAGGTGGCCCTTCAACTAAATATTTACTATAAGGAATGGCCAGATTATAAGAATGCATATTCTGTTTTTGACTGATGTTGTTATATATAATTAAGCTAAAGAATTCCTGAGGTGTATGCTTCGAAAACAGAATTAAATCTGATCATAGAAGCTTGGATGTTTCATTGACTAATCAAAATTGCTTATAAATTCCAGGAAATTGCACTTGATCATCTTCATACGATCTATTACGAATCTAAAGAAACTTCCTCTAAAGAATGAATTAGAACGGAGAACAAAATTTTATACATACTCTTTTTTTTTTAAAAAAAAAAAGCTCTTCTATGAATATAGCAACCTTATTTTTAAGGAAGTGACCTTTTACTTTGATTTTTCATAAAGAATACAAATAGAGATTTCTCATGCTCAGCTTATCTGGAGAATAGTACATTTATGTTTAGCAATAACTATAGCCAGAAGAAAAATATATCCCAAGAACTAGTGATGTGGGAATTGTCCAAGAGCAAAAATAGAATATGGAGAATATATAATTTTATACTAGTTCATATTAGATGCACTAATTTCATGTTAGACGCATATCAGGGAATACTCATATTTATGCAGAAATTTTGTGTATGCGTGTGCACACACACACAAATATATACATACACACATACACATAAATACATACCTTCAATTTGATAAGGAAACAGTCAATAAAGTCACGGGGCTCCTGAATATCCAGTGTTTTCTGGTGAAATACCACTTTTTCATGGATAAAGTCACAGAGTTTTTCAATATCAGCAAAAGTCCTTGTATGTGGCCCAGGAAAATATTCCATTGTTTTTGGAAAACTATTGTACACCTGTAGCAAAGTTCAGGTTAAATAGCATATATTTTTAGACTATTATGGTGGCATCTTAATGCTCCAAACATTCAGAGATTATTTTTTACTGTGAAATTGCTAATTGTCAAGGCTCACATAGGTGCCAAGGTCAAGAAGGCAAGAACTGGATTTCACAAAAATATTTATAACGGTAGTGTCAAATAAACAGAGAATCTGGGAAACTAATAGGAATTTATATTTACAATAAGTTAATTAAAGCAAAGTCTAATTGAAAAAGTTTTCCCCATATGTCTCCTCACTTGAGCTGAGTTCCATTTGCAAGATAATCTTTCAATTGATTCATCCGTTATTTTCCTACCCTACCCACAATCTCTCACATTAATGGATAATAGTGTAACTGCTCATAGTCTTTGAAATGGAACGAGGGTGTGTGATTATTAGCACAAAGGTAATAGCTGGAAAGAAATTGGGAGTGGGGGGGGGGAGAGCGAGCGAGAGAGATCAATAATTTAATATAATAATTACTGTTGCCAACATTATTCGGTATGTATGTGCCATGGACTTTTTAAAAATGTATAATAAAAACATTCTTTTTTGTTTGTATGGAATACTGCTATATATCGCAAAGGTAGTATGGAGAGAACAGCAGTGAAACATTAGGAGGCATCAACCACTCCAGTGAAATTTCACGTTTGGACTTCCCTGGCAAGTTAAGAAATGAGTAAGTACTAGAAAAAAGCAGAAAATGAGTTATGACTGTAATGGCCAGGGGAGAAAATGGTCCGCAGGAAATAAGTCCAGCTACTAGAGGTGAACTGGGAGTCAACTGATATTTGGGTGCCTCAGTCTCTCCGGATGTCTAGATTTAGCTTTTCCAGATCTGCAGTTCATCACATCTAGTTTTCATATTTTTTACTTCAGCATTTGCATCCCTGCTAGTAAAAATTAGGCTTCAAGATAGGAGGTGCAAAGTAGGATGAGTAACATACCATTCCTGTGAAGTTACTGCAGAGTTCTAAAATAGATTCCACAGTCTTTTGGTTCTCCATGAATGTTTGATCTCTGTAATCAAATCGATTGCCGAAGACGACTGCGCAGATTACGTTAGAAACAGCACTTGTACATCTTCTTTTTGGTTCAAAAGGCTGACCTGCAAGAAAGGTTATAAATATTTATGAGCAGGATCAGAAAACGCAGAGCTTTCTTTCCGCAGATCTCATTACAAACCTAGAATAAGAAGAAAAAAAAATTCAGGTCATCTAAATCCTCCATGATCTATCTAGAATGATGTGGTCCAGATGGGTAAATACTCTAGAATCCATTAAATATATGTTAAAATATATGAAAATCTATATAATTCTAAAACTCTTTTGTCTGTAAATTCAGTTGGATGAAACAGTGTATCATAGGCAAAACACTTCGACTGAGATACCTTAAATGGGCTAACCTAGAATGCCAGGACCCATTACTCCTGTAGCAATAAAATTTAGGAAAGTTCTTGCCCATTTCAGCAATGCTGTGCTGCTGCTGCCTCTGTGCTGTTGCAGTCACATGATCCTCATTTACAACATTCCCGGACATTTTCCCACACATCCATGGGGAAGCCTGGAAAGCTTGGAGGGAGAAAGTCAATGGGAATCATGTGATCCTGGCTGATGATGGGATTGCAGAGTTGGGTATGGACTTCTTCCTTCCTTGGAAGCTTGTAGGGAAGGTCGCAAGTTGCCGGGGTAAGTCTCCCACACCTACACAATCTCTGCCAAAGGATGACCCAACAGCTCACATGGTTGTCTCGTACCTTGGTACTCAGCTGCTTTGAAACTCATCAAATTTGGTACTGAACACATTTTGATAAGAAATGTTTGTCCTGGTACTCATCTTTCATTCGGTACTCAACACACAAGTTAGAACTTGTCAGTGTCAGCTGCCTTGTGACTCACTACATGTTTCCTTATGGGAAACATTGTTCATTTTTGGTACTCATCACACCTCTGGAATTAACAATGAATACCAAGGTACCACTCTGTGTGTGTGTGTGTATGAAAGTCTGCATTATGTTTCCACTATCTTACTGCTGGATATTGCTATCTATATATTTTTTTCTCATCACCTGGGGCTCCTCACTCTACATTTTTCTGCTCATAACTGGTTTCTTTTGTTTTATTTTGTTCCTTTCCCATGACCAACTCAGTTCTTTTCTACCTCTTGGAATGTTCTGCTTCTCTTTCCAATTTTAACTGAGCTTCTCTTCTTTCCATACTTCTCTGCTTATAATCTAGCCAGCATTTTGTTAAAACAGTCCCACACTCTTTGTTTCTATTTCTTTTCCTATCTCCTTCCCTACAGTCCACTGAAAATGGCTTTCAACGGTAAAAGAGCTCCCTGAGTGAATTTTATTTCTGGATTTTTAATTTTAAGTCTACGTTGTCTACTGAGTTCTATCCCTCATTCTCCCACGCAGTATACTCTTGTCCATGTTTTCCTTACCTACCTTAGTTTACCTATCTCATTTAGCCATAAAGTATTTTGCTGGCTGCTGAATTTACCTGATGGATAATTTAGCAAGATATTAAAACCTGGTTAAACATATCCATGGTTAAAAATCTGTAATTACCCCATTAAACTACTTCCTAGCATTTCTGATCTCTCAGTTGCTGCAGTCATACTAAAATTTCACTACTTCTTGGTATCCTTGTAATTTTATGAAGCCAAGAGCTTTCAGTGGGTAGAAAAGTATGGGAAATAGCTTGAAAGTTTTATATATTTCCCACGTGTATTTTTGTCTGTGCTCCTGAACACCAGTGTGAAAACAACATTGTCACTGTCTATCTTTCTTTTTATTTTGTGCACTTAAATGTAGAAGTGTGGTGGCGCAATGGTTAGAATGAAGAACTGCAGGGTACTTCTGCTGACTGCCCGTTGCCAGCAGTTCAGCAGTTCGCGTCTCCCCGGCTCAAGGTTGACTCAGCCTTCCATCCTTTTGAGGTCAGTAAAATGAGGACCCAGATTGTTGGGGGCAATATGCTGACCACTTAGAGAGTGCTGTAATCACTAAAGTGGTATATAAGTCTAGTGCTAGTGCTTTGCTATTTGAGTTTCAACTCAAAATCTAATTTTCCTGTAACCTTGCATAATACAAAACTCCCTCTCAGCTTCTTTTTACAAATAAAATTATTCTTCTGCAGAACTGTTTTGGGCTTCTTTGAAGAACCTTGCACACTGCCCACTTCTTCCACTAGACAAAGGGCTTCCTCCTGCACTCTTTCGGACATTTGTTTCTTCCCCATTCCAAAATTTCTCAATGTAGATAGCATGAAATGTCTCCTCTCCTTCCAGTTTCTCTCGTCAGCAGTGGCCAGACCTGAAACCAAAGACACGGGGAAAAAGCATGATTGTCAGTCTTCAGCTTTTGAGAAGTAGCATGTTTCAATATAAACAATGGTTACAAGCACTTTCCTCCTTCAGATCTTTGTCTTGCCGATAGCTGTGATAGGTCACTGCATTGCAATAAATTATAGATCACAAAATCTTCTCTCTCTACTCTCAAGAAAGCACAACTGGCAGCTTGAAATGCTAATTAGCCAATACAGCTTTCACTAATGTATTTATTCATGTATTCCTTCATTTTCAATTTGTGTAGCTGCCTATCTCAAAGATTTAATCTGGGCAATATTAAAGATAAAGATAACACAATTGCAATGACAATTATAAAATTTAAAATATGTAGTAGCTGCATTTTCTTAGTCATTAGTATAACCAGGAGATGAGAGCATTCACACACTCAGGGCCCCAATCCTGACTGCTATCATATCAACATGTGACTGTTTTTGTGCATTATAGACACTCATTGGCTAAGAGAAGATATTTTCTTTTGAAGGTGTATGAAATTAATTTTCAACAATATCCAATGCATCAGCTAACAAAGTCTTATTTGAAAACTATTTCTGGGTCTCTTTCCAAATGGTCAATGTAGAAATGAAAATATTCTCTCTCTCTCTTTCTCTCTCTCTCTCTCTCTGTCAGCGTTCCATTTAAGTTCAAATAATTCACTCAGGCCTCAGATACGAAGTAATCTAAAGAAGAGTTTATTAAA
>JANHFL010006212.1:2391-16125 GCA_032468155.1 Oxyrhabdium leporinum
CATTTAACCAACTTATATAATTCTAATGTTAATACAAACATTTATATAATATTAAGGTCTTCCATTATTGCTTATTCAGCTTATCGCTCACCATGTTACTTATTCAACTTATAAAATTATTTTTATATCAATCATAATGCTTTGCATATCATACCTTTTAGTACAAATAGGCTATTATTAATAATCTTTGTTACATTTAGCAAATAGTGTAGATAAAATATTATCAATCGTATCTATTACATTTAAACAGCTTACAACTTATTGATCACCATATTATTTATTCAATTTATAAAATTATTTTTATATCAATCACCATGTTCTATGTATCATACTTTTTAATAGAAATAGGCTATTATTAATCATTTCTATTACATTTAACAAATCTGCAATTCATTTTAAATTTGTAATTTAAATATACAATCATTCAAATTTTAATTTTTCTTCTTGCTATTACAACTTCTTATAGTATAGATCTATGTATTTTATTTATCCCCCTTTCTCTAAATCCCATCCCTCTGTTTCTTTGTTGTTGCTGTTGTGCCCCTGCTATATTAAACATGTTCCCTTTTCTACCCATCATCTCTTAGCCGTCTTAAAGCTTTAATTATTTGTTTCTTAGCTTGTCTCCCGTATTCCTCTCTTGGATCTTTATTTCTATCTGCTTCCACATCTTAATTGCCCATTTTAAGCTTTTCTCTCTTCTCTGTCTTTTTCTATTGTCTAGTTTGCAAAATATCTACTCTTCTGTAAAAATCTTTTTGTTTCCCCAGTTTCTTTTTTAATTTCCTTACAGTACTTTCCCTTTGGCTTATATCATCAACCTCTCTTATTTGGATTATTATCTCCTTTTTTTTCTTCTTGTTCCATTTGTTTTGTCTGTCCCATTTTTTCACCTCCTCTTTCAGTTGGCTCCTCCTCTTCCTGGGAGTCTTGAAAAGGCATTGTCTTTTGTATTGTGTTTCCCAGCTTTTCATCTGTAGTCTCCATTCGTTTCAAGATTTCCTGGCAGTGTCTTGTCAATGTCCCTTTTGTACTTTGAATTGCTGATGCCACCTCTTCCCAAATTCCACTCCATTCTTCTTGATGAGACATCTTGTTAAGTTTTATTGAGTCCCTCTTTTATGCAATACTCCAAATATTTTCTTTATGTCCCAAGCTTAATTTATCTGCTCCTCTGGAGAGCTCCTTGTATCTTCCAACACCTCTTTAGCTCCCTCTATCAATCCAATTTTATATTATACTCCTCAGGGGTCTTTTCAATGATATTTCCTTTCATATTGTCGCATTAGATGAGCAAGATTTTAATAATGTGTTATTCTCCCTTTCATCAGCAGGTGGCACTGTTTAGTTAAATTTCAATATTAGTCTTTTTCAATCCCTTCCGATCTTCCACACTTTAAAAATAATATCAGTTTTAGGTAAATAGTCCCAGTATTTCAAAGTGCCTGTCCAACAAAATACCTGTCCAGTTTAAAAGTCCAATTTTCTGTATTAACAAATTTTCTGTATTTTTCCCCCTCTAATTCTTCCTTCAACTGTAATTTTTTTCCAAAGTGCCAAGTCGCAGCTATTTAGGTAATTGTGGGTCCTTTTGCAAATTCTTTTGGGGTTTCAAATAATATAAAAAGTTCTCACCCACTTCCAGACACTCTTCACCTACTTCGCTCCAGCACACTCTTAGATCTTATTCGCAGCGGCCATCTTAGACCGCCTCTTCTCTTCGTCGTGGCATAGAGGGAAAATAACCTGAGGGTTCATCAGATTGCGATCTCGTCTGTGACCACACCAGGCGCCCCTCCTTAGCTTCGCTGCCCTTCCAAAGCGGCTTTTGGCTCCTTAGGGAACCCACAAACAAGAAGAAGCCAGCATGGAGACAGAGCACTCCGTTTCCTTGTCTGGTATCATTGCGATGTCAACTCCAGACAGATGGTAGTTCTTGTTCATGGTTTCGCATATCTTTGGTAAATATAAATCAGATGGTTTTGCGTATCAGTCATGTTTATTTCCTACTTCTTATCCACCCAGCACTTTTTACAAGTGTACATATTAGGCCATTGCCCAACCATTTGTTTAACTGCTGCTAATTCCATCAGACAGCCTGTCCTTAAATCTTCTCCTCCTGTAGCTTTCCAGTTCTGCTGTTCTTTTCCATCAGCCCACTCTGCCCCAATCTTCACAGTATCCTCTCAACCATTTTTCAAGCTCCAGAATCCAACCCTTCCCCACCCACAAATTTCATATTCAAGGCTTCATTACACACAGCTAAAGGCTGGAACAGAACCCCCATAAATAACAAGGGCTACTGATTCACATTAAAGACTCTTTTGTTATTCCTACATATATTTGTTATGCTCAGCTACATTATTGATATGGTGTACTTTTAGTAGTCACAACGCTTAAGAAATACTCTTCAGCTCTGTTGTAAATTTTGTAATAGTTCTCAGAAGTTTGGCTGAAATTGAAAATCAGTCATTTTCCACAAAAGTGAAGACTTGTACAGTATTTTTACAGAGGGGTGGGGTAGGAACTGCTGCATGGAGTGGAAAAGAAGAAATAATTCAGGACTCATGGGCTACCTATAAGCATAAACCAAGTGATTTGGTATAACATGGACATTTTTGAATTAACAGCTTTAATGAAATTACTCAGTAGTGAATTCAAATTCTGTTATAGGATATTTGTGTCCTCTGCTAACAGTATTGGAAAAAGAAATTCTAAATTAATGTTTTGCTTTTGCCAATTTTTAGATATGTGAGATTACTAGGTGCATTATATATGAGACTGACTGGGACTGCCATAGACTGCTACAAATACCTTGAACCTTTATACAATGATTATCGAAAAATAAAAAACCAAAATAGAAATGGGGGTAAGTGGTGTAACTTTATTCAGTCATTTATAAAGCACATTATCTGACAGATTTGAATGTGTAAGTAGCACATACAGACCAAATTATATATCCATTTGGTTGTCTTAAATGGCACTATATTCTTGTTTCATATTAAATGTTTGCCTCTGGACCACTTTGGATAGTATTAATCTTACCAGACAGGAAGAGGCAAGAAATGCATATCAAATAACTCAAATTGCCATACACAAGCACACATACTGTACATCCTGCTTTTTATGTAGAAAAAAATTATAAAACATAACTTTTGTTTTCTGCAAATTTCTTAGCTTCTTAAGAATGTTACTCTTTTTAAATTCAATCTTTTTTCCCCAGAGTTTGAGCTCATGCATGTCGATGAGTTTATTGATCAATTGCTTCATGATGAGCGTGTCTGTGATATCATTTTACCTAGACTACAGGTATATAATCAATTATATTATAAAGAAATTATAAATTAAGCTACCAGTAGTGAAAAGATTAGCTTTCTATATATACAGTGCATGATTGAATCTTTCCCTTTTGAAGTATTATCTGCATTTAGAAACTTGTTTGTTCTTTGTAGAAAAGATACGTTCTAGAAGAAGCTGAACAACTGGAACCACGGATCAGTGCTTTGGAAGAGGATATGGATGATGTAGAGTCTAGTGAGGATGAGGAAGAGGAGGATGAAAAGGTTTGAATCTCTCAAATTTTTATTTTGGCACTGAAGTTCTCTTATATGGCATATGCTGATTTTATAGTACAAAAATGTCACATCCTTATTTTTTGAGGCAATATTGGGATATGGTGCTTATTAGCTACCTAGCTTAAAAACTGGAGTATGAGGTTACAGGAGGATGTCATTTTTCCTCCTCTTGTATCATCAGATTTTTGGGATGAAGAAATGGCTCGTTTCCTATTCCATGCACTAAAGCCACTTCTCCTCATGGAAATATGTCATCAGATTCTTCCCAGTATTTCTGTCTTCCTTTTCTTTCCATACATGGATTATTGGAAATGTATTTAATATGCCCCCCTCCAAGGTGAGATTCATACCTACCCTTTGGCCTTCTGAAAGGGCCTAAAGCCTTGGCTCTGCCAACTGGCCCGGGGCTAGTTGTCATTCTTGAGATGGATTAAGACCCCACCTCTTCCTTGTGCTCATCTTGCTCCCCCTTCCTCTCCATCTTTGTCAATTTTAATTCAAATTTAATGTTACTATTTATTCTTTTAATGCTTTGTATTGGCATTTTTTATTTTAAGTCACCTAGAATCACCTTTAGCAGGATGGGTGGCATACGTTTAATCAAATAAATAACATTGGGTCCACTGAGCCTGTGTGTGCATACAATTTGAACAAATGTTTGATAGCTTTTGAAATATCGCATTGCTGTAGAAGGTTTTGTTTACATGTTTTCAGCTGGATAGAGCCCCTTCCCCTGATCACAGAAGAAGAGGATATAGGGATTTAGACAAACCTCGTAGATCTCCAACACTGCGCTACAGACGAAGTCGAAGTAGATCTCCTAGAAGGTAGCATTTTGGGATCTTTCAATTATTGCTAACCAGCATAATGTGCTAAACGTATTGTAATAAGTAACTGTATCCCCACTCCTTCCTGTTTAGGCGAAGCCGATCTCCAAAGAGGAGAAGGTAACCACGCAAGATATTTGAATTGATCTTTTAAAAAAATATTGTAAGTTTACCACTAACAGATTACTTCTTAACAGTCCTTCACCACGGCGCGAGAGACATCGCAGTAAGAGCCCAAGGAGGCACCGAAGTAGATCTAGAGAAAGACGCCACAGATCAAGATCTAAATCTCCAGGTATTAAAAACTTTAAAAAAGGCAGTTGTGGATGGTTCCTTTGACTTTTAAAAAGGCAGTTGTGGATGGTTCCTTTGACTTTTAAAAACTTTTTTTGGGTATTTTCTATAATACACAAACATATTTATGCGACTATCAGTAGTTAAAAGCTTCATCCCCTCTTCACAATGCTGTATTATTATGGTATCAAAGGACTATGTTAAGTACAGGTCGTCCTCGACATACGACTACAATTGAACCCAAATTTCTGTTGCTAAGTGATACATTGGTTAAATGAGTTTTGTCCCATTTTACCACCTTTCTTGCCACAGTTAAGCAAATCACTGCAGTTAAATTAATAACAAATAAAGTGAAATTGGCTTCTCCATTGACTGCTTGTCACAAGATTGCAAAAGGTGATCACATGACCCCGGGACACTTGTCATGAGTTAGTTGCCAAGCATCTGAATTTTGATTTTGTGACCATGGGATGCTGCAACGGTCATAAGTGTGAACAACAGGCATGTTACTTTTTCAGTGCTGTTGTAATTTTGAATGGTCGCTAAATGAACTGTTATAAGTCAAAGACTACCTGTATGAGCAGAATCAAAGTCAAAATTTTGTATCTTATCTCAACAGGGCACCATCGTAGCCACAGACATCGTAGTCATTCCAAGTCTCCAGAAAGGCATGTATTTCATATTTTGCTGCTTCAAAATGATAACACAGGAGTTCATAGAAGTTTTTTCCACAGGAATAATCAATCTTTATAATTGAGCTGTATGTTCATGTATGTGGATAGATGTATTTGGACCAATGATTAGATACCATCTTATTGTGCAAACTTGAATTTTAGCTTCTTGATTGTGTGATTTTCACTGAACTCAAGTTAACTGAATACTGAAAAGCTTTTATTCTTCTTTCAGATCTAAAAAGAGCCATAAGAAAAGCCGTCGAGGAAATGAATAACCTTAACCTGTTTCATGAATTGGAAGCTTTTTTGGGGGTGGGGGTGGGGGTTAGAGGGGTTCACCTGATAGATAGATGCTCCTGTGGCAGCTCGATGTTTTTTGCATTTTCTTCGGCAATGTAAGCTCTGCTAAAATTCAAAGTGAGGACAACATATACATAGTGGATTTATTTCTATAGCTCTGCGTGCACCAGCCTTAGTCTCCTTACATTTCTGAACTGATTTGGTTTAATTACAGATTAAAAAAAACCCAATTCTCTATATTTATGGATCATAATCAAGATAATTCTTCTCACACCCAAAATTGAAAGCTCTTCCCTTCAGATTTTCCAGTCAACATTAAGGTTGTGTTATGTAGTCCCAGGGTCACTGAGGATAATCTGCTCCAGGGGGTCCAAATTTGACAACTTTAACTCATGTACTTTAACTCCCAGAATTCCCCAGCCAGCATGTCCACAGGTCTTAAAGTTGCCAAGTTCGGACACCCCGGTCTAACCAATCTTCTCCCATTTCGAATCCTTGCACATTGACTGAACCAGACTGCATTTTTATTCATTTCCCTGTTTGATACCTTTAAAAATGGACATCTTTTCAATGTATTTTCTGATCACCTGTTTTTACAATTATTGTAAATGTGAAGCAGGAAGAAAGTTTGTCTTGTAATTTCTTTATTAAAAAAAGTTGGTACAGAAGTATGTCTTTTTTTAAAAAAAAGAATTTTTTTCTTGGACTTATTCAGAACTGATTTAAATTACAAATATTTGTAAAATGAAGGTAATTGTTCTGAACATATTCACTATTACTACATAATAAACAGGAGAGTGCAAATATTTGATTCAGTTCAAAAGCAATCCAATTGAGTTACTGAAATAAAATTAGAGGTCTGTGAAAGTTTCAACTTCTGTGTGTGTACAATTTTTTCCAAGTTGATTTAGATTTATTTCTAATCTGAATTGCAAATCTGATTCAAACCAATTTGAACTGTTCTTGACGTGTCTATTCTTAGAATAGTATTACTTACAGCACAGAAACACGTTTTTTAAGGTGGGAACACCATTCACTTGGCATTATTTTGCAATGAGTGGGAATAAGATTGCAGGCTTGAAAATATGGGCAAGTTTAGTGTTATATTTTTCACTAAATTACTAGAAGGATTTGAACACAACTTCAATGCCTCGAGTTTGCTTTAGACACCATGTATATTTAATTCATTAGAGCATCAAGATTTTCATGTTGGTAAACAAGTCAGAAAGCACTTTTTACATATCAATCTTAGACTCAAGGTGATATTACCATTCCAGAAATACTTGAACTTAATGAAAACGGCCCTGTTTTGTTCTTTACTTGCTTCCCTTAATACACAACAGACATATCAGGTTTGTAGAGCTATATACCAGAAGTTACACAAAGGAAGGATAAGTCTGAATGTGTGTGCTGTCACAGAGTTCAGTGAGCTAAATGCAAACACTTTACAGGCATATGGGAGACTTCTTTTTTAATGTTTATGCTGCAATACCCTTATGGGTAGACCTCCAAATCCCAAACATTTCAATAACAAAAATGCTAAAATTGATAGTGCCCAACCCTTTTCATCTTTTTAAAAGTACTGCCATTTAGCATTCAATCTCTAACATGAAAGAAAATATGGCTATGATTTAGTATTTTCCAATTTTATTTCTTTCCTTTTTAAAAAGTTTTTTGGCACTACATTGTTTAGTAAAGAAATGACAGGCTTTAACACATGAATTCCTTCTAATTTCTTTTTAGAATAGATATAAAGTCTGAACCAAAGTATGAATAAAGCTAATAGAAAATAAACAACTTAATTTTAAAAACTCTCTTTACAGTTTATCAAGATAAAATAAAACGCAGTTCCCTTAAAAATAGGGTAATAAAATAGATGACATTTGTATCACTAATTCTTGTGATACTAGTAAAAACTATATTTTATATCTATGTACAAATTATACACTTAAAAAGTTTTAAATAATCTTTTTATCTAAACATGTTGCAATAACATTTTATTCCAACCTGATTTTTTCCCACCCCCTTAATTAAACTTCATTTCTTCTGCTGAATAAAATTCATGTTCAAGTGTGGATGTCCTTGAGACAGAAGTGAAAACCGCTGGTTCTGCATCAATAAGCCAGCTAAAAGAAAATTATTGCGGTATATATTAAATAAATTCATTTTATATGTCATGTACATTGAAAATTGAGTCTAAAAACGCTTGGAAGCACTGCTGCAGAAAGGCAATGGTTCAAAGGGAAAAAGACCAAAACACCACAATCTCTGGATTAGATTTATAAAAATCAGCTTCAATCTCTTTCTCTAAATATCTACTTTGAACGATCAATGCCTTAATATATAAACCAACATAGGGAATATAAGTAGTTTGGGGTTGAACTGTGTGAGGTCCTTGGTGTCTCTGGGCTTGTTTGTTCCAAATGTTTCAACATTTCGTTAGGTAATGAAATGTCTCCAAGCAAATACATAAACAAGAAGCCATGTATATGTTTCTGGTGTATGGGATACTTGCTGCAGTAAAATAGGTTAACTCCATATAAAAACACAGATTTTATTTAAGTATAGTAAAAATTAATGTAGCAAGTTAACAAAGAAGTGTGCTATATTTATTCATATAAATATTCAGAGGCTTACTGTATGAAAAGTTCTGTACATCACACATTTCTTATGTGTGAATACAGACTCAAAAGCCATGCTTTTATTTCAGTCTATTTCAGAATCTATTATTAACAAATGCAGCCACAAAGAAACGGAAGATATCAAAGCTGTATCACATAATTAAAATCTTATCCTACCTTGAGGATAGAAAGGTTTGTTCAATGGGTAATTGGCATTTCCCTGCTGCATGTAGTTTGGAGATATACTGTAAGGCCACGTCCCTCGAAGAAGAGGAAAATGGGTAGTAGCTCCATGGTCCCAGGGAATAGGTGGAGGTGGATTTCCTTTACCAAACTGCCCTTGGAAGCCCTGATCTAATTTTCATTACAAAAGTAAAAGAGAAGGAACATTGTAGATGAAATTGATAGCTTTGCAATACACCAGCAAACGATAGCATTTACTCTTTGGAATCTAATATTTAGTATAAGCATTGATGTGCTGAATAAGATTGGATATATTATGTACTTATCAATAATTGATATTGTTTTAAATTAAGATCAACCCAGCTAAGACATTTGCAAAATCCCAAATTGAGGAAGACTGATGAGAGAAAACAATAGGAATTTTCAATTTACAAATGTTAAAGATTATGATTAATATAGTTATGCATAATTGGTATGGTAAAAGAATATTGAAAATAGCTATTTGTCTACACAGAAAAACTATTTTATTGTTTAAAAAATAAGAAATTTTACATCAAGGAAATTATAGATAACATTTAATTGGATCTGTTTTGAGGAATGATCTCCTATATTTCATATATGCAGAAAACAGGTAGGTTCTATAATAATTTTTACGTATTTCTTTTCTTCAACAACACCCTAGGCAAAGTGCAAAGCAATCCTGCAAATTTAAATTCCTTTTTATGTTGAACGGCAATTTTTTTGGAGTCAAACTAACCATTTTGTTCAAAAATGAATGAAAAAAATAAACCAAAAGCAATTATTAAACAATATGATGCAATCTCATATGTATTTCAAAAATAGACATAAATATATAAATACAGAATACTTGATAGGTAGTCCTTGACTTATGACCATAGTCAGGAAGGGAATTATGGTAGGTTGTACCCACGCGACTGCCTGATTTTACAATATTTTTTTGCAGTGGTGGTGACTAATCAAATCATTGTGATTAAGAGAACCTGTGGTTATTAAATAAAAGCTGCAGTTTTAAGTCTAAACCAGACTCTAGCAAAAAATACAGCAAATCATGGTCATGTGACCATAGGATGCTGCAACCAGTCATAAAGGCAATCCAGCTGCCAAATGCCTAGAACTCAGTCACATGACTGTGTGGTTGGCACATTTTACAATGGCCAAAAGTGATTTATGTGCCCTATAGCACCCATTCTGGATCCATCACAATTTTGAATGGTTGTAAGCAAACAGTCTTAAGTCAAGGACTACCTATAAAGTAAGCATGAACGCATCATTTTGGGAATCTTTGAACTGTCAAAGAGTTGTTTGTAGTATTTTATTGGCTTGGTTTGACAACTTCTTCTAAAAAGAAAAACAAACTTAAAGTAAGCCATGGATCCTTCTAAACTTGTTCTAGGAAGTATGGATCAGAGTCATTGTCAGATGAAAACAGAACTATAAAATACACCAGCAGTAAACACTGGTGAGCCATTGGGGAGGAGCACATTTCTGACCAGCCATATTTTTTAAAAAGGTATAAAATTCATGCTAGTTCATAAATTAATTTATCAAAGTTTCAATCTAAGTACACCAATATGCAGGATCTTTAAATAAATTGGGTGGAGTCAAAGGGCTAGACACAAAGGTGTGCTCATACCAGGCCACCCTTCTTCTGTCATATATATCACTCCCGTCCCATCTTAAGCTACTTTTGATACTATTTTTAGAGTAGCATTAAGTACAACATGAAAAAATACAAATGACAAACAAAATGGGACAAAGTGCTTTCAGCTTATGCCTAGATCCGATGTGTTGATTCTCTAATCCAGTTCACATTTGCTAGCAGTTTTTCACTAGAAGTTCAGCCTTCTCTTTTAATATCATATCTATGCAAATGCTCAAGCATTTTTTTAAAACTTTTCAGCTATGTTAATGTCTTGGCCTAAGTATTAAGGAAATTAATCTTCCTTAAAGCATTTTCTGATAAGCAGTTGATTAGCAGAATCAAATGAATGAGCTCAGAAATGGTTAGCAAACAAAATATCAGTATTTGTAAAAAGAAGTGACAATAGAGGAAAATTACCTGAATTCCCCACTGTGCCATTGTTCACCAGTGAGCTTAGAGTCACGGGGTTGTGCCAGGGTCCCTCATGAGAAGTGCTGGGGATTCCCACAGGCCTGGCAGCAGGCTGTGCAAAGATGATACTAGGATCATTCAAGCTTATGGTGCTCTGATTATTGGGTGGGTTGCTGCTGCCAGCTCTCACCGAAAATGGAACGTTTGTTGCGTGAGGAGAATTACCCGGTGCAGAGTGAATAACAGGCCAGGAGGTGTTAGGAAATGGAATTTGGTGATGGTGGGGCATTTGAAATACCCCCAAATTAGGCAAGGTGGAATACTGACCTGGGGGAGAATGGGCAAAGTTAAACAAAGGCAGCTGGACCTGGTGAGGTGACTGTGCCCCTTGTTGGGGCGGCAGAGTATGCTTAGACTGGGATATTGATTGAGGCTGAGTCTGGTTAATGGAGGCTGGTGGAGAGGAATTCTGGGTAAACTGTTGAGGCTGTGGAGAGTAAGATGGCTGATGCGAATCAGACTGGAGAAGGGGGGAAAAAATTGGATTTAGATTAGTTTACCAGTTAAGTGATTCACTGTGTTCCTGACAGATAAAAAGTTACCACCAAGGAACTTTTACAACCTCATTTTTACTATTTCAGCTCAAGAAAATGAACAAAAGATAGTCCTTGACTTACAATTGTGATCAGAATTTGAATTGATCAAACAGCATTAAGCAAGATGCCATGTGATTGCTTCATTCAATAACCACAATCCTGGCACCCCAAGTTGTGGTCATTAAGCAATCTCGTGGGGTTTTAATGGAAAAAGTCCCAGCTACGGTGCCTCGAAGGTGGGGAAAACCCTGTGAGACTCTGTCTGGCTCTGAAAATCCTTCATGCAAGCAGGGCAGATACACATTTCTAGACCACCCGGGGCTCTCCTCACTACCTGAGGTAGCCTGAATTCCTTATATTTATACAGCCTCTTCACTCTGGCATCTGCTAAAATCCAAGCATGCAATTCCTTAGGAGAGACAGGTATTCACTGAAGTAAGTTTGTGAAGGAGCGTTTCCCAGCAAAGAAACATTCCAAGGATCTGCTTCCTCTGTAGGAATCTGCTTGATGGTGCACGGGAGAAGGAGAGGGGGTGGAAGGAGATTGGCTGCAAGGTGAAGAGAAAAAGACAGAGAAGGAAAAGGGACAAGAAGTGTGTTTTATCAAACTTTCCCTCGCCATCTCCCTCCTGTTCTGCCATGCCTTTCCTGCCATCCAGACACATATGTTATTCTGGAGGGATAACAAACTTATTTTAACAAATTTCCACAGCTCCTACGCATGGAGCTTTAGTGTGCTTAGATTTTGGCAGGTGCCAAAAAGGAGAGGCAGCAGTAATATAAGGAGCCTGGGCTGCCTCAAGCAGATGAGGGAAGCCCTGGGAGGTATCTCTATGCTCTGGCATTGAAAATCTTTCTTGTTAAAATCCAGTGGAAAGCATTGTGTTTCTGAGAAAACCAGCAGGAAAGCAGATGGAGTTTCTGAGAAAACCAGCAGGAAAGCAGATGGAGATCATAGGAGTATCAGGTGGTGGGTAATCAGTCCTAAGTGTGAACAGATTGCCAACTACCCAGATTGCAACGACATGATGGTAGCAGGGAGTGTGCATGTGACATTTTGTGATGGTCAGAAGTGCTTTATGCCCCTTCTTAGGCCACCATAACTTCAAAAGTTGTTAATCAACTGGTTGTTAGTCAAGGACTACCTGTAAATTGTTTCACTGGTTCGAGTTTTGTACATACCAATAGAAGACTTATCTTATGTACTCTTCTGATTAAGTTCTCTTTTAAATAAAGTAAAACATGTAACTATAAACATGATCTTTAATTTTCATACTGCAATAGCATATTCATTAATTCAATTCTTTCAATTACCGAAAAAAGCCTTAATCTGTGATTTTTGAGTGTGAGTGTGTGCGCGTGTGTATAATAGCTTAAATAAGAGCTATAAATATTGGAAAACAAACTACTGACCTGTCCATCAGGTGTTTCATTGTAAGAATCATCGTAAGTACTCATAACTACAGTTGCTATAGGTTTTTTTTATACCGTCAATGCTTGCTACTTATACAAAACATATTCATAAAAACACTGAAAATACAACTTACACATTCTGATGGTTGTCTGGTGCGCAAGGGCCTTTCCACCTGCTGTTGAATTGATCCAGTGACTTGCTGTGAATTTACCAAACTTCTGACTAATTGAGAAGCTAAATGATCAAATATAAAGAATGTATAGTGTAATTTAAATTAAGCGACCAAACTTCAAATAAATAATATAAGTGCAAAGAAAGGCACATTTACAATCAGAATTTTATTCATGGCTCTTTAGCAGCGCTTTATGCTAGGGATAAATCACAACAAATATATATTTTCCTACCTTTGGGGAAAATTACTATTGCAAAACTCACAATATTCATTATTACTACTTGTTTGGAGCCTTCATTCTTAAATTAGCAGGTATAAACCTTCATTTATTAATTTGTTTACAGTAAGATTTTACTAAATTCATGTTTGCTTAAGTTAACAAAATCAGCATTATGAGTGGCTTTGAAGAATGGCAAGCACTTCAAGACATTGTAAAGATTAAAACCAAAGTATGGCTAGAAATTACTATTGCAGGTCATGAAAAAATGCAGCATGAGAAACAGGCTAAATATAGAAGTAACATACAGACCCACATTTCAACAGCAATGACTGATAATCATGCATTTAGTTTGTAAAAGATGTTTAGGGGGAAAAAAGCCTGTCTACAATAATTCTTATCAAATATAAGGTGGAAAATATAATTTAAAACAAGTGGAGAAATCATTTTTCTACTTAATCCAAACGCAATTGCAATAATGAACTTTGTATTAACTAATTGTATTAAATTTATTTACTGTATCATAAATAAGATGAATAAAATACATTGCTTTGGTATTACCCTTCCTGGAATTCACTGCACTTAGATTTAAATAACTACAAATTAGTTAAAAAATAATTATCTATTCCAAAGAAGTTAGTTACTATAGATGCACATCTGCTTTTGCCATCATTACAGGGCAATCGGGAATCACAACTGGTAATGTTTTGTTTTTTTTCCCCAATAAATTTTTTATTTTTTTCCAAAACCATTCTTTCATTGCACGGTGTGTCAGACTGGGTACAAA